>JAOUZG010020776.1:2627936-2661470 GCA_026289955.1 Argiope argentata | reverse complement strand
TATATATATATATATATATATATAATGCAGTTTCAAGAAGAAGAAAAAACTTTAGCATCTAAATAGACTTCAGAGTTCATTCGAAAATGAAGTTGTATGTAAACCTAGAAATAGATTTGCACCTGTAAACGACTAAATGAATATTGGAATCTCATTCTTCCTCCTTTTAATGCTGGCCCGGTGCCCAAGAACAAAAACAAAGGACATTCAACTGGTTGGTTTAAACTTGCAGCGGATTTACCTTTCAGAAACAGTACGATTGTGTTTATAATTAAAAAACTGCAAGCAATATTATTTATAGAAAATATAATTCACAATTTTGTCCCTTTATGTCACACATGAAGAATTAACTAAACTTTCAATGTAAAAAAAAAAAGTTTCAATAAAATGTTTTTATTTTTTTTTCGAAATTATATATATATATATATATATATATATATATATATATATATATCCAATGTTAGATTATACTGACGAATTAATCTTCATTAAACTTTCAGATCTGTAATACCAAAATTAAATAATATTTAAGAATAGAAATTTACAAAACTAAAAGCCCAATTCATTTTATTTCAATAGTTTATTTTAAAATCCCGTATTAATACTTTTAATTGCT
This sequence comes from Argiope argentata, assembly GCA_026289955.1. Taxonomy (NCBI): domain Eukaryota; kingdom Metazoa; phylum Arthropoda; class Arachnida; order Araneae; family Araneidae; genus Argiope; species Argiope argentata. Next base: position 2,660,854 of record JAOUZG010020776.1, on the reverse strand, counting down.
TATTCCCCTAATGCAGATAATCATATGAAATTGAAACAGCAAGAAAATCAGGGCGGAAGGGGGGACAGCTAAATTAGAAAATAATGAAACAATGCGATTCATATTTCTGATTTTCATTAAAAATAAGTTTCACATCACAAATTTAATTGATATGCTTTCCCAACTGAATGAACTCTATTTGTTAAATAACCTATTTTAAGCCTAAAATAAATATATTAATAAATAATTACTACATTATATAAAAAAGTTAATTAGTTTATTTTATGTTCAACTGATTATAATTTGAAAATATATTCTCGAAAAATTATTTGCAGAGAAGTAATAAAATACCCGTCATTCTAACATTTCATTAAATAAATATGACTTTAATTAAATTAATAAATACTGATGCGATTTCAGTTTATTCATTTTAGATAATAACAAAATAAAAGCTACATATTGCGTTTTACCTTCCAAAAGTCTCTTAAAGTTTGACAGACAATCAAAATAATACTTTTTTTTGCCGGTAATTAAAAAATTGCTTAAAAACATTTATATAATATCAGTTTTTAAAGTTTTTACTGAAAAGCAAATGTGAAACAAACTTAGACATTACATATTAAAGTAAACACCGCGATATATATTATTATTATAATAATAACCCTGAAGAATAATATCTTGAACTCTCTTACAAAAAACTGTACAGTAGAGTTTATAAACTTCCACAATTTGATTCCTCTTATTGTGAACTGTAAATCACAATGTAAGTAATCAAAATCATAAAACAAATCAAACACTTTTGATTTCTGTCATTGTCACTATATTACAAATAGCATTTTTTAAGGCAAATATTTTTCAACTACAATTTCATGACTATTTTTTTAATAATTCCTTATCACTATTCGTGCATAAAAACGCCAAAAATCTTTTTTATCCACTTAATGATCACTTAAAAATGTTTTAATGAATTAAAAATAAATAATTTTAAATTATTAACTTGAGTATGATTTTAAATATTTTATACATAATTTTCAGAGAAACTGTAAAACATTTCCATTTACAAGGAACAATAAAAAATATTTTAATAAAACAATATCAGTAACAATAAGCAAATAATAAAAGCACGAACATTGGAAATTTCAGATAGTTAGGAAAAATATATTGACTTATTACTTTTAAAAATTATCCGTCCGGGTAATCAACATTCTGGTATATTAGCGAATCAAATTTATCCCAAACATACCATTGACGATGTACATGTCATACTATTTACTCAAAATAGATGCTCATAACCAAAGTAAAGAAATTTTTATCATTAAATAATTTATTACTTGAATACAAACTATGAGAAACTCGGGAGTTTTAATTCTAAATACTTATATTTTGAGCAGTAATAACATAAAAATAAAATTATTTAGAAAATTCAAATTTAACAGTATTTTTCCTCTTTTAACTACTGAAAATAGCAATTTTAATTTTGGAAAAAGCTCTATTATATTTAAATATCGAATATTAAGTAAAATCTTAATGGTTGATATTATAACATAATTTTATAAATAAGTACTAATGATTAAAAGTCGCATTTTTTAAAAATATTCCATACTTTATAAAAATTAATAAGAATGATTAATCTCTAGTGCTTCCAAATTAGTATATTATTCTCAATGAATTGTATGTTTATAAATCAATGCATATTCTTGCATATAAAAATATTAACAACTTTGAGATTCCTTGTTTAAAAACATCAAAAAATGCTTGATATTCATTAGAATGCACGTTTTCTTACCTTAATTTTATTTTTAATTAAATCTAAAGAATAGCGTAATAAAATCCAGACTACTGTGCAATCATTATCAGAATCTTACCAATTACAAGAGAGTGCTTGTACATAAAGTTATAAAAATAATATTTAAATGAATTTCAGACTCTTATTTACAGGAAAAACTATGTCATAAGCCTACGAATATATTTAGTTTTAGTGAACAAGAGAAAGGATCACGAAAATTCATTAAGGCAATATTAAAAGCATGCCCTTTTATATTAAAAAAAATAAAATAATGAATGGCGAAATGCAAATTTCGACTTTGTACTTTTAATCATAACAGACAGAATATCATCTACGATTTATAAATTAACCTTATAAGCCCTATCACTAATTTTTCAAGACATTTAAGGTTAAGATACACTATGAACATAATTTCAAAAGTTTTTAGAAAATAATTATACAATTTTTTTTTCTCGCTTTTTTCGACTTAAAAGGAGTTTTCGATATTAGTGATTTGATTAATATGCATGCATTTTGGATAACACGCATTTTCAAAAGAAAACTTCGTTACAAAATTATTAGTTACATCGCAAATTAATAAATATCAGCACGGAATTTTCGAATGATATAAAAGAAACAACTGTCCCCTTTCTTCTCAAATCGAGATAACTTACCAAAATGTAAATATCAAACTTAAAGACATTTTTAATCCGCATTAAAAGAAACACAAAAACACATGAAATTAAAGAAAATAAACACATTCTGTTTAGTGTTTCCAAACAACTGAAAATAGTTTGCTGTTAAAAAAAAGTAAAATGAAACTTTTGTTAAAGCTTAATTTGGTATTGAGACAATATTGAGATCGAAGTCTGTTTAAATTATGTCGTTTAATGAAAAGAAAAAAGAGAGCATTAAAGCAGTAAGAAAGTTGATAATAACATCTCTTTGAAATAGCAATATTAATTAATCAAGTATAAGGCAAATAAACTAGAAATGTTGTTGGAAGTTTAAAGAATATTACATATATTCTACAAAAAATAAGTAGCATAGAAAAGTGCTATTTAAGTAAATAACATTTATAACAATGAAACATTCACAAAAACTCTTTGAACATACTGTAAACATCAAAGTCCAAACAGTTTGTAGACAAAAGAAAGTTTTATATTTCGGGGGTATATTCTAGATTACAAAACACTCAAATCAATACAAATCAACAAAATTTTCAAAATTTTTTATGTGATTGAAATACATGAAATCTACACATTTTTAACAGCAAAATACAAAAAAATTACATTAATAATTCGTTCACAAACATCAAAATATTCGGTAAAAATAGTTCTTTAATAAAGATGCAAATGTGTGCAACCATTACTTCAAGAAAGCAATCCACGAGAGTCATATCTAAAAAGAAAAACAAAGTCATAAAATATAAAAATTTGACATTCTAGACATTTTTCATGGAATTAAAAATACTAATGATTATTGTATGTCGATTTTATTCACTTATAATTTGAGCCAGAAAAAGCAAAACTAAATTTTTGTGTAGCAACTTAAATAATTTGAATTTATTACTTATTGAAGAAATATATGTTTGTACATTGTTCAACATAAAGATTTAAAAGAAAGCTATCCATATTTCGGACATTCGTTCAAGCAAATAGATCAAAAGGATTTATTTAAAATTACAGTTACATTTCAACATTCAGATGCCCAGTCTAATCGTTTCACAAAAATTAATTTCTAAATGTCATAATTAAACAAATACTTTTATCAGGAAAAATGAAATACATGACAAAAATATTATCTTATATTGCTTAAATCAATGATGAAATGCTGAAAAAAATGACGATATCCAAATTTTTATCCAATATGCGCTTCTATTAAATATTTTTAGACAGATTCCCTCGTCACACTAAATGAAAAATTTCCAATTTTCTGCTACCAAAGCTGGTCTTTTTATAAAGGCTCGCATATCATTATTTAAGGTGTATTCAATGAATTCTGCGACCAAATGAACGTTCTTACATGATTGTATGAAAATTAAGATGATGCCTAAATCTAATATTAGTGGTGGATTTCTTTCAATTACTTGAAACACCTATTACTATGGATGCAATAGGTAAATCAAGTTGTATCAACAGTACTATCTTATGAGAATGAAAAATTTGTTCTCTGTAGTATTTCAGCAGAAATAAATCGTTTTATCAAGCAAATATTATGATAAGGACACGTTCCTTTTAAATATATAGAATTCGTTATTAAAATCTTTTTTTAATCGACCCCTTTATAACGAAATAAGTTATTTTTTTACTAATGTTGTTTAATGCACAAGTTGGTTTTTTCCATAATTATATCAGAAACAAGATGGAATGTGCTTCACAATTATTTGTTGGATATTATTTAAATGATATATATAATTAATTTTTTAAATTTGCCTAAATATTGTACTCTCAAAAAGTTATAATTATTCTCATAAGTAAATTTGTATACAGATCTCATTTATTTGAAACAGCTATTATCAACTTTTTCAGATATTAACTTTTTTTTGGTTAAAAATATTAAAATGTCAAGGTATTTTTTTGTCTCCATATAACTAATAGTAGTGAAGGTTTGTACAAAAAGACCTCCAATCAAGACTTCCAATAGCCTAGTTCTGGGGATTTTTTTTCTGTCCAATAAGAATAGATTATTTAATTTTTTTAAATTCATGTGTTATATTAAAAGACAAAACTTTTGCTAATTTGTTGTAGACATTGTAATTGGGTAACGTATAATGAGAAGGAAAGACTTTGAAACTTTGAAAAATTGTTATGAAATTTAAATTATTTGTTGAATGCAGAGTCGGGGCTGAAATCATGGCTGGTAAAGAGTTGGAAATTGAAGATAGAAGGAGCATGCAAACGAGGGTATGGAGTCCAAACACAACGATATTGAAGATTAGAGCAAGCAATTACTATATTGTTGTGATTTATATAACACCCAAGTTATCTGAATTAAAGAAAAAAGCAGGTAAGAATCATGTAACACATATCACATTTTTTAAAATTGGATGCTTAATGGCACAAGACAAGGGTTCAACTTTTTGAAGAAATAATAAGGACCGCACACAGGAAGGGAACACCACGCAGAAAACAGGAATATCGGAGGAATTCATATTGCATAGCATTGAAATTTTAACTAGAGAACATCAGCGTAGTACCCGGAGAAGAAAGCCAGGAAAGGAGTGTCATCTCGGAATTCAGTGCCCGAATCACAACGCCAGGGGCGAGCGAGACGGACCCATCTTCGGAGCGCACCACGGTGAGTAGCGGAGTCACAATGTAATGTATTATTATAATTTGTAGAAAGAAGATAGCAGAGTAGCTTAATGATATTTTAAACTCCCAATTTAAATTCAAATTATTAACTTAATTTTCAATTTAAGTTAGCCATAGTGACTTCATTCTAAAATATTCTCTTATGTTTTGATCCATTCCACTTGTTCTAGATAATTAATTCAACAGATGCTTAGTAAAATTGCTAAATCAGCTAAAGGCTGCATTCTCACACTTCAAGTGAAGAGACAGAAATTGTCCAGCTTAGCACAATTCCGTTAAAAGATCCTTATTAAAATCAAATTATTAAATGCTGTTTATAGTGCGTGCGTGCGAGAGAGAGAGAGAGAGAGAGAGATTCCCCAAAGAGCTATTTTATTTAACCATCATCTTCCTTCATTTTGTTTTGTCAACATCCGATGATAGATATAATTCAAAGTAAGAGTTGTAAAAGGTTAGATCATTTCCCAGAGGACGATACTTTTAATTAGTACAACATTCCAGAGCAACGCCATCTAACAAGCTTTCGAAAAACTGTCCCAATTAGTATTGAGCCAGAGGCCCGACTACATCCGAAAAGGAAAGACGTCTCCATGAGTTAGGGATTCCCGCTCGCAAAGCTATGCGGCTACATGGTAATATGTTTTCAGTCATAATGTTTTCCTACTTCTAACGTCCTCCTAGAGGAAATAATCTAACTTTTTGTTTATTTAATATCCCCATGTTTTAATTCTTTTAATGTTTCCCAGTAAATACCCCCCCTGTAAATATTTCCCTTTTACTTTAAATGAATTCTTTTATTTATTTATTTTTAAAAGCCTCTTCATCCTTCGTTTGCATTATTTGAATCTTTGTTTAGAAACTAACCCATAAATACTAAAAAATCCCTAGACAACACGCCACTAATAACCCGTTATCTGAAAGGTAAACGTTTTCGGAAGATATGGTTAGACTCCCCCCTCCGCACACACACACAATCATTCCTGTAAGCTCATTTTTATATTCTAAAAGAACTCCACAAAGATGCTTGCACTTTTTGGTCATTGTAATCTTATTGCTTAAAAGTTCATAAAGCCTTAAGGTGAAGCAATAAAATAAGTTAATTAATAAGTTACATTTATATTAAAGATTTTGTGTCAATAAATGACCAAAAAAATTAAAGTAATTCTACATGTATTAAGGTTATGCTTAAGTGATAAGTTAATGATAAATTACTGTAGGTGGAATTTGAGTTTTCATTTCAAATAACATTGAAGATTATCTTTTAATCTAAAAAAATGTCCCCTGCAAACATTATTTTGTCTTTTAACAAAGTCAGTTCCTTCTTTTGAAGGTTGACTGTAAATGAAAATAGGATTTGAATAATAAAATTATTATTTCTTTAGTTAAAATTTATCTTAGGTTATTAAATTAATAAAAGGATTAGCAGATAGCTTTTACTTAAATCCTATTTTCTGTTACAGGGCATTTAAGATATATGAATAATTACAAAAGCATTTCAATTTAGGTTTTCTATTGATACAACAAAAACTTCAAATAGGTAACTAATGAAAATTATTTTGAAAGTATAATTAATAATAAAGAGCATGGAAGATGTTATCACAGATTCCAAAATATAGATTTCAGGTTTTGGCAAATACATCTGTTGCATTCTCAAAGGTAATTGCTTCAACTATAAACTAAAATGTAATCAGAAGTGAAAGAAAAGCTACTGTTCAAAGTGAAGAAATTACTTGTAGAAAAGAGTCAAGGTGCATAATTCTTCTGGATCTTTTAAATAATAAGAATGGTCTCACTGTTATCATCCATTAAACAGTGTAAGTGATACTTTGAAAGCAAAGCAAAATACAATGCATACATTAAAATTATTTGAAATATTCGTTGAGAATTGCATTTAACCAAAAGAGAATCAATTATAAAACTTTTGTCATCTATGTGATAATATTAGAATAATACAAATAATATGTGAAATTAACATTAAACTAAACAATCACTTTTAACACCCTTAACTAATATAATTTAATAACAACTAATATAATTTAAAAATACATATTCCACATTTGTATGAAGAACTCGACAAAATATTTAAAAAAATACAAATGTTTGAAGAATCTCTTCATATAAGAATGGCCAAAGGATTTCAGTAACGTTCTTTTGGAGTCTAGCCAGCTCCTCATTGGTGTATTTTTGTATGTATGTGTGAACAATTAATGTGAGAAAAATCAGATGTTTTTATGATACATAGTTTTTCCTTTACTTCTATTCAGTATTTTTTTAAAGATCATCATTTGAATGTTTCGGAATATTATGTAGTTACAGGATTGCAAATGTTAGATTGTAGCAAAGGTTATTGAGGTAAAGTCAGCTGATAATAAGGCGAATTTCAATGACTTCGAGACCGAATTTTGTTACTGAGATAGATTAATTTTGTTTTATATAGATTTATTAATTTTATTGCTCATTTAATCGAACTTAAACTCCGTGAAGTAAAGTATCTTTGATAAAATTCATTATTTTATTAACAATGTTTCTTGGTCATATCTAACTCCTTTCTGCCAATGAATTACTATTTGTTAAACAGATTTTAGTAATTATATTTGATGTGAAAGTTCGTCATTATTATAGATTGAGAATATCCCACGGTAAAAAAGCAAGACTTTTAATGTTCTATACATTATATCTCAAACATATAATTAAAAAAATCTTAAGCATTCTGTCAATGTGCATGAGATTTTCTATCACAACTTTAGTTAGTAAATCTGCGACAATCATATCTGAGATATTGCTAACAGAATAACAGCTTCTTTAGACAAATGTATCTAGTAGCTTGAGAATTAAATACGTATTTAAAGTAACCAACATTCCATAACATTTTTGAAAAACGAGCAAGAGAATCATATGGGTACAAAAAATCTAATAAGAAATTCGATTACATAATTCGCATATTTATAGTATAATCAACAAAAGCAAAAACAACCTAGTATCATAATTTAGAGTAAATAAAAAAGATTTAATTATAACCTCTTCGCTATCTAGTATTAAAAAGGAAGAAAACACAAAGAAAAAATATGTCAAATACATGTATCAATACTCACTTAGAAGCATGGATAACGTAAACAATTTGACAATACGAGTGTTCCGTTCAACTACTTGACCATGCCACTGAAACATATATACATATAAATGATTGATCTTATATAGAAAAGATTATTTCCAGTAAGAAAAAAAACACAAAAATATGATGATGATTTTGGTTAATGGATCACAAATGTATTTTTAAGAACTTATTCTGTTACTCTTCAAAGTAAAAAAAAAATTACAAAAATCAAAACTGTGGCAATCATAAGAAAATTTTCTTGAAAGTACTATGATTTTTCAAGCTCGAAGAAATCTTTGAATGTATTTATTAGCTTATTTATTGGTTTAAAATTTTCTCTTTACGAGTTTCCACAACTAGTAGGTAATATAAATTTCCACAGAAAATAAATCATTCATTTTATATCCGAAAAACAGCGAGTATGTCATTTATTAAAATAAATGCAAAACAGTATTTATTTCGAAAACGTTTATTTATAGATATAAATTAATATTATACAATTTTTGGTTATACAGGATAGAAGATCAATGCGAATTGAAATGAATAGAAGAAAATCTATGTGATAGTTTAAACTATTAACTTTGAGAAAGTTTTTAAGATGCAGGAGACATAAAAATTCACAAATAAATGCTCCCTTGTCTGCTGGAAAAGTTTTTATCGGTGCAAAATGCCATGGAGCAATGTGTGATAATATAATATAGAAATACAAAAGAAGTCAAATCTTGATAATATTTAAAATATAATATTGTTTATACCTAAAAAAATAATATTGTTTCAGAATAATTGTGAAAAAGAAATAAAAATATTCTTCGGCCTATAACATCATCGTGTATTTAATACAATATAGATTCATTGGAAAAAGAATTTTTATAAGACAATAAGTTCATGTAATAGCTTCAGAAAATATTGCAATTAATCCTTAAACGTATATATCGTAAAATATATGTCGTCAACAAAGATGTATTTCAAAAAGCATCAGCGGGGCCGGAATTTAAAAAAAATAATAGTTCATTAATAAATAATTTTAATTTATTCTCTGAATTAATATGATTCAAAACAATGAATAATATCAGTTAAGAAATTATATGCACCATAACATTCTGTAAAATGCAATTCGAGTAAAAAATAGTAAGAGCTGAAGCGAAAAACAAAACTCTATAGCAGTAATTCGAGCCTACATATTGAAATAATTTTTCTACACAGTATATCTGCTATTTTAGTGAAGACAATAAAATAAAATCTAAGAAATATTTGCGTTTAAAAGAAAATTGTAGCGAATATCTTCTTAATCAAAATTTCATAAAATGTTCATATATAAACAATTGTAAATCATTTGCTATTCAATTCAAAACTATCCTTACTTCCTTAAGAGCACTTAAAAATAATACATGCACAGAATTTAAAATATAAATATTCGTATTCTTTTTAGTTATTATATTTTGCATTTAAAAATTATTACAAAATGAAAGTTCCTAAAAAGGCTTTTAAAGTTGTTTTATAAGAAATATATGGGTAATTACCTTTATAAGATTTACCTTCTAAGAAGCACCTTCTTCATTCACAATTTTATCCTTTTTTTCAGGCCACAGTTAATGTCAAAGACTCCCTTTTACCAGTAACAATAGATTCCTTATCTAGTATAAGAAAATATTTCTCTGCATGTTTACCAGGAAGAATTTCCAATTCATAAAAAATTCCTAAAAGAAAATTAAATCCATCATTAAATAGTATTGTTGTTGTCGAGGTTCCTAAACAAAGTTTATAACTGGACGAATGTGGTTTATAGAAAAATTGTCCACAAGTTTATTAAAATTTTCATTCATTCATTCCGTTTTGGGTCTTAACATGCATACATTTTTTCACTGTTTTGATCACAAAATTGCAGGTATGTAGGCATTTTTATATTCTGCGAAAGATTACCTGTATTATATTCTTTAAATTTCCTACCATAGGAAATAGCATGCTGATGCTTAACCCAAAGGTCTTTTACTTTTGGACACAATTCATGTATGAGATATTTAGAGCTAGAGTATGAATGAGTAAATACAACAATAGCTACTCTTTGCATTCACAATAAATTACCCTAATTTCTATTCCATAATAGATTTGTAGCTTATTTCTTATGTTATTAGTAAGTTTTCCCTTTCTATCAAAAGCTTTGTTGCATATTTTTAATACCCTTAAATAGGTAATCACTCGTTTTGAATAAGGTCAATGCGTATATATTTAATTACAGAATGTTTTTCATAAATATTCTTCACTACATCATAGCCTTTAGTCACTACCCTCCATTGTATTCAGAATAAAGAAGTTCATGAGAGCTATGAGAACGTTAAAATATACTGTGCTTTGACAACTACATGTTCTCTGCTGAACCCTTATGATTAGCACAGTCATGTTTTGATTCACACACTGAGAATGAGTGACAAAGATTGCAAATTTGGGACATAACTTCAATATCCAGTACTTAGCCTTGCATAGCTAAAATTGTATCAACTACACTAATAAGTGAAGAAAATTCTCTATGCTGCCACGTTCCATCAACAGCTGATCCAAAATTTTAAAAATACTCCAGGTTTTCCAATTTTTTTTTCAAACATCTGTAGCACTATTATGCATAATCTGCCACTGAAACAGTAACAAGAAAAAGTTTTACTTGTTTTCTGACTAAAAAGGCATACGGAAAATTCAAAATAGCAAAAGTTTTATTGCTAGCGGTAAAGTCTTTTTCATTTGAAGTGTACATATAATTCAAATGTTAATGTCATTGCATTTTTAGAATTAAAATCCAATTTGAGAGAACAATTCGTATATTTTTAACAGAAATTCAAATACAAACCAAAGGTAGAATTATCTATGTAAATTGTCTGTAAAACACACTGGGTGGTGTAAAAGTAGCAAATTCTAATTAACAGTTTGATATCAAAAATCTAATATCTAGACATAATACCACTTCTCTCCCAGAAACTATAACCTATTGATTATTTAAACAGTATAACGGGCATAAAATGGTAAAAATACAATCTATTTGTGATAACAAAATTCAGTAAATAATAAAAAAATATTAATAAAATAAAGCTACTAAAAATGCGAGCAAATATATAAAAAGTAACAAATACAAAAACAAAAAAAGATGCAGAAACAAACAAGAGCTATGTACAAATAGAAAAATAAGGTTATAAATATATATATTACTATTCTTGGAAAGATCTTGATTGTATTCCAGTGATATCCAGACAGTTGTTGTTTTCTCATTTTCTTTAAATATAATGAAAATTCAACCAAGAATTAAGAAAAAAAATCCGCTTCATGTTTCGTCTACTGTAGATGGTTTATCAACAAAAGCTGTAGCCGCCGGGTGCAAGAAAAATGCCGATTTTCATGAAACTTCCGCTTCTTTATTCTGCAAATACTTTTGAAACCTGTTTAGAAGGTTTATATAAGAAAATTAAAGCAATTGTTAGTCTGTGTTGTGTTGTTGTGACTAATGGCACTTGCCGTGGACAAGCCCCGCTGATACATCAGCAGATTTTAAGCCGGAGGTATACGTCTCTTGTTTTACAAGTAGCGCCATCTAGGGCCAAGAGTACGACATAGCTACACACACGTCACAACCCTTTTTAGAGGGCGGACTACATTCATGCAAATTCATTCATACATCTCATATCGTAATTTAGATCTGGAACAGAGAACGATCACCTCTGAACCAGTACCCCCAGTGATATTACTCTCGATGTGGAGGACTTTGCGACCACGAACAGATTTAACGAGCGCGCGATGAGCTTCGAACCCGTAACCTAAGGAGTACGAGTCCAACGCTCTATCAGCCAGGCCATCCCGGCCTTTAGTCTGAAAACAAGAAAATGCGTATTAGCCCTGTTAGTCTGAAAACAAGCAAATGCGTATATAAATCGAACAGCTAGATGTTTTGAACAGCTGAAATTTGAGAAATAGATTTCATTCTCAATCTTTCCTGCATATAAGCAACATGAAGAATTATTATAATTATTTTGGCTTGCAGGCAGAATACATCATAAATTAAAATAAATGAATGATATTTTACTGTTCAAAATGCAATGCATTCGATGAAACGATAGAAAATATCAGACTTCCTAATACGTTTTCGTGAACCGTTTTTTTTTAAAAGCTTACATACATCCATTTCTATTTATCGTTGAAATAAAATAAACAAATTTAGAAGCCTTATTAAATCACTTTCTAAGAAAGACTATAAAAAATGCAAACTTAATCTAAAACTGTCTTTTAGATGCAATGAAATACCTTAAATATAGTTTCTAAAAGAAAAACGTTGTAAATATTAATTCCTTCCTTCTAATACACAGGCAAAGAATATTATAAAGAAATAAAAACGTCGTATATATTTAAATCATTTTTGTATGACACTAATAAATGAAAACTAATAATCAGAAAAATTATAAAATGATTCTTTTAGTTCAAGTTGTTTAAATCTCATGTGGTACGGTGCAATGCTAATAGTAAAAATGAATTATTCATGTCACAAAGATACAAAAGGAAAAAAAATGAGAAGAGAATTATATGTAATTATCGCAAAAGGAGGATCAAAAACCAAAGTCTGTTTTGATTGCGCCTCAATTTACGATTCTCAGATTGTAGTTCAAATTATTGAAAATATAACTAAATGCCAAATACGATGTGAGTCAAGAATACAGTCATTCAGTAAGACTAGTATTCGGCAGTAGCTGTTCAACATTAGAAAGATGTTTCTGCCAAATAAATGAGTTTAGCTACTGGAGTAGGTTCTGGACTAACTGCTTGTAGGAGGCTCAGGCACAGCGACCATTAAGTAAGTGCATTAAATTATAGAATGGAAAATTGCATTCAATGAGACTTGAATTTTCATGAGCATACAATTCTTAGGCAAGCCATGAAAAGAATGAGAAATCACTATATAGCACCTGTGCTTATTAAAAGGTAGCTAACATACCTCATTAAACTTTAACACCTACAATTTTTATTTCCAACATTTTTCTAAATTTAAAATTATTTTAAAACTTTTTAAACGTCTTTTGATTTACTTTGCATTATTCTTTAACAATTCTATCACACTAGCATACCACATTTTATATTCCTTTTTAATACGGAACTTACATTTTTACATACGTGAAGGTTTAATAAGTAAATAAAATAATATATATAAAAATATAAGTAACATAAAAAATAAAAAGTTAACGTGTGTAGAAGAGACCAATTTGTTACTTTCAAGTTTTCTTCAATATATAATTTTTCGATGTAAAAAAAAGGAAAGAAAAAATTCAGCTGTTTGAAATAAAACATTTTTTATAAGCATATTAGACAAATTTTTAAAGCAAAATTCTAGGATTATTGAGCGATTCTTTTAATTCTATTTGCAGACAAATCTTAATTGCACTCTTTTTAAAACTCTGTCATATTATTTTGTGTAATGTAAATTGAAAAAAGAATAAATCTGAAATAAATACTGTAGTTAAAAACAATTTCTAAAAGAAATTTTCCATTTGAAAAACACACATGATAAAATTAATTAAATCATAATAAAATATCACATCTCATATAACAAATTTTAAAAATACAAATTGCAATCTTAATTGAATAATATAAACAAAATGTATATTTCCACTTTAAAATAATGAGTGACTGAGTACCTTCAAACATGATATTTAATATATTTTTAAATGTGTACAAATTTTTATCTTACATTTTCAGTCTCAATAGAAACAACATGAAGAAATTCATCAGTTATATCTTTTCTTTTTCAGATGTTGATAAATACTGTCTATGCCATCTATTGAAATTAAAATAAATTTTGTAAATAAAAATGAAACAATGTTTTTCTAACATTAGATAGAAAACAATTAGTTACTATTATCAGAAAACAGTTAGTTATCATTATCAGAAAACAGTTACACAATTAAATTAAGGTGTGTGCGGATAGCATAAATGATGAATGACATTATTGAAAGAATGAAATGTCATGGTTCTAATAAAGTAACTGGTTTTTCATTAGAAGAAATTAATGACTCTTTAATATGGGGCATTTCAAGACAAAAAATAGCTAAGTAATCCAGAGGTTTTATTTATTTTTTTACTTCGAAAAACTTATTATAAACGGCATTTTAAAAATAATACTATAAAATTTCTGTTTGTTTCTATAATGCTATAAAATTTCTGTTTGTTTGTTTGATGAAATTTATATATATATATATATATATATATAAGTTCAATCTTAATGTATGCAATTCGATATAAAAAGCACATAAATTAAGTAAAAACAATTTGAATAGCTGGAATTATTTCAATTAAGTAACATATATTAACATCTCATCAAATAAATCGGAATAAATTACAGATGCCCTACAAAATATAGCTTTACATCTATATTTAGAAGATTTTCTCAGTAAAAATTGTAATGAAACTCTTTGTCAAGAAATTAGCTGGAAATCAATTCCGATTTAAAAATTTTTCTTAAACGTTTGTAACAAAGTAAAGAAACTACCGAGTATCATGATGATCATCTTTCATATGATCATGAACATTAGCATTTTTTAAAAAGTTCAACGATATGAAAAATCACTGATTAGTGAAAAATTATGGAAATGCAAAGTGTAAAACAAACGCATCATCAAAACAAATCTGACTTCATATAAAGTTAGGAAGGTGTAACATAATGAAAAGAATATTTATACTTCATGAAATAGTCTCATCACATTAGTAAACGATTTAATAAGAACGTTTTTGGGTACAAAAAGAAATTGTTTAATCAATTTCATTGGAGAGATTCGATGCACGTAATTAGGAAAGCAATATCTTATTGATTTCAAAACCTTCTCATTAAACAAAAGAAGACGATTCATAATGTAAATATTAAGTTCGGATAAATGAGAATAACAATGTTTCTTCCATTCTGAACCCCAAAGATACAGGGTGATTATAATTAAACCTCCCCTACGAATAGCATCCTAGAACGCAAATTGATGAACGGATTGCAGCGAAATTAGGTATACAGTATATACACGAGATACACTCGCGAAATTTCGGGTAAAAAAAAATACAAAATGCCAGCAGAGGTAACCCTTTCCCGAAAAACATTAAATTTAACTCATTAAACGACCAAAACGGAGTATGGGAACAATATTAACAATCCAGAAAAAGAATTATGAGCAATAAAATGTAAAACTGGGAAAAGCTGTCTATTCTAAGGGGAAAAAATGCCGAAATTTACATGCCTGCGAAAAAAAAAGGAAGTATTATGCAAAACAGGTTAGGGTAAGAAATGTTAGCAGTCGTTGTCATGTTTTATGTTAATGACGGTACTTTGTTGCGTCCGTGTTGCGACGTTGAATGGCTTTAAAAAACTCCATAGCGCTTCATGTGCGAGGTATCACAACTGATCACTTACGATCTGCTGTTGAATACACTGCCCATCAACTTGAAATTTTCAAGTAGATGAGGTGGTCACATGGAGCACCATTCCCTACATCCCCCTAGACACGATTAACAACTGCTACTCTTCTGCAATATCGCACTAATCTGTTCTTGTTTCTGCTAATTGAACTATCTTTTCTTCTCAAAGTTCTGTTATTTTTTTCGTTACCTTTGCCTACTATGGCTCAATGACAAGGTGAACAGAAACTAGTCAATAAATGTTTTTGTATACCGTTTTTGTCGTTTATTGAGTTAAAATTAATTGGATTTTTTTTTTAATTTTGTGAGTGTATTTCGTGTATAGTCTATAAATCAAATTTTGTTGCAATCCGTTCACCTGTTTGCGTTTTAGGATGCTGTTAATAGGGATAAGTTTAACCACCCTGTATATAGATCTCGAAATACAGGATTAGTTGTCAGATGGATAATTGCATTAAAAACACTCCCACATAAATTCCTAACCTTTTCAGTCTCGTCATGTCTGAAACAAAATTAATTAGTCCAGATAAAGAATTCAACTTAATTAGAACTTAAGAAAGGACTGGAAAGAAATATAAAATCAAACCACATAAATTTAATTTACAACTATAATTATTATACAGTGTTGTATCATTACGTCTCTGCCGAATTCCGAAGAATGCATTTTTCTTGAGACTTAATAAACAAGAGTTATTATATATATTTTTAAGAACGTGTTTTTGAATAAACACTGCATGACCACACATGAAACAGCATGTATTGCAGATTATATAATTTTATCTTTAATGTCAAGAAAGATATTTCAAAAAAAATAGCACAATGACTTTTATTTATTGTATTCCTAATAGTATATTGAAAAACCTGCAGCGATAAAATCAATTATCAATCAACATGTTACTTACACAAATGCTGAATATTGAAATAAATATATTTGATGAGTAGCTATTGTTGTTACTCATCACCGAGTTGTGTAGCAAGTTTAACTATTTGTTTAATTAACGAAGATTTGTCTAGAAGTATTCTTCGAAAACAGGAATTATGTTGATAATGTTTTAAAACAGTACTAATATAATGTACGAACTTATCGATTTTCTAACATTTAAAAAACAACACACAGCGTCTATTAAAATAATCACAAGCTTTTAAATACAAACTACATTTAATATTGTGCTTGCTTCATAACAATTGTATTGAACATTTAGCAATTTTGCTCTTATGCCATTCAAGTATTAGAATAGGATGTTTCTGATTCTCTACCAACGCCACTATGCAACTTATTTTTCTTCTCTAGCTCACTTATTCTCCCGTGTTTTAATTTGCCATGAAACAGATCACTATGGAATCAGTAGACAGAATCCCAACTTAAGTAAGCCGGTTTCTCTATCAGGTTGTATTTCTTTTCCTTATACCTGAACATTTTGTTTTGGCACTAATTTTTCTTTCTCTCATTCAGTGCATGACAACCTCCAAATCTATTTCTTTTGAATGAGGAGTCAAAATTAAATAAAACAGAAGGCAATGAGCGACTAACAAAAGAAGAAAACTCTGATAATGGAACTAATAGTGAATCTAAAATTTCTCTAAATGATTCTAGTAGTTCCTTATAAGACTTGTCAAGAAATGATAAAACAAAAATTTTGGATGAGCAAACTCGAATTTTTTAAAGAATTTTTTATAAAACATATAAAAGTTAACTTTTAAAAGGATTTTAAATGGGTTGTGGGAATATTATTTTTTTAACATTCCTTTTTGTTGAGTGTTCTTTCCAATTTCTTAATTTTTTTAAAGAAAAAATGCCAATCTTCAATAAAAATGTCACAGTTTTACAGCAAATAAAAACTAGCATAATTTTATAAATTATAGTTTTGTAAAAGTTTTGACTGCTGGCCTGAGTTCATTCAACTAGTTTGAATATATCACCATTTATAAAAAAAATACGATTTTTTGACACAATATGGCAGATAAAAAGAAATTAAAAGGTTCATGTTAATTTATTTTTTAAACTGAATATATAAGAGATAACTATTTATGTTAAATTAATTAATTATTATGAATTAAATTGTAACAACTGAGCAATACAGTTGAATATTCTAAACAAAATTCAATGGTATAAATTAAATGACTATACTTTGGCATATAATACCTAAATCCGAACTTCGGTTTATAATAAAATAAAAACCAAATACTAACTGATTTCGATTTATATTAATTTAGCACATGATCTTCAATAATATGTTTGATCAATACATATTATTATAAGCAACTTGAAAAACTGCACACATGTATGAAAAGAACTGACAATAGAATACTTGTATGGGCAATAATTAGAATTTACGCCTGGACCAAGATTCCTTCCTACTTCTTACTGACATTATAAGAAGGTGGTCATCCACTATTCTTCAAAGTTCCAACACCATCTGAAAAAAATATAGTAATTTTAATGGAAATCATAGATAACAACCACTAATGCACTGAAAAATATATAAGTTAAAATAATTTTAACAAATATCTAGAAAGCTAATTTTCGAAAGACGCTAAGCATTCAAAAATCTTGTTACTATATAGTTAACAGATTTAGCTTAAAATAATATTTCTTATTAAATATTTACCTTTTATTTTGAATATAATTTATACTGCTGGCTCTAAATATGATAAAGCAAAATTGGTAATTCAATGCTATAATATAATTATTGTTAATATAATTTTATCTTACATCTTGGACAATTCCGAACAGTTAAAAGCATATGTAATGTTTAAATTGTCCGATTAAATGCCTAAAAGTGTGAAAAAGTATTTTATAAGTATTTCAGAAACAAAATTTTAACGAATTAAATGAATACAATGAACTCGAACAAAAACAAACAAATAAAAAACTGAAATGATAAGTTATAGCATTTACTTCTATAAACAAGGCAGCAAATGATTTTAATGCTAAATGTTAATATTATCACCAGTAAATATTATAATTTACTATTTTTTATTATCGGCTTTATATAAAATTCCTTTTCATATTAATAATGATAATAAGACAAAATAATAATGATAAGACAAAACAGGATGATTTATACAATCAAATACTTTTAGCTATTTACCATTAATAGTAAACTCAATTACTACAAAATATTCGAACTATCATTTTTAAAAAAAGGCTATACAAGTATTTAGAATTCATGAGACCACAACGGCGGCTAATTGTGTCAAAATTAATAAGTATAATCAATCTCTCCAACAAGATCATTAAAACAGTATGCACTATTATTGGTTTATAAAAAGTATTAAATTATAATATATAATATTTAAAAATAAATAAGTAAAATATTAAATACGGTTTAAAATTTAAAAGTGTACTTCAAAAACAATTAAAATGGCCCCAAAAGCAAAAATGATTATTCGCGTATAACAGTAGAGAGACAGTTACATAAAGATATATTGTTATTTCTTTCATTCTAGATTTTGTTGAACTATGTAAGCATGCAGATTCTAAATTAAGATGTTTTATATTATGGTATATAATGCTTGAAACATAGAATATTAGATTTTTAATTAAGAGTTTATACTTTTATAGTCAACGAAAAAAAAGTAAAGTAATTAATACATATGTCACACATAAAATAAATAAAATTTACTTTTAAGAAGCTAAATAAACAATTCCATATGAAAAAAAAGTTACTTTAAACACTATTAAAAAGCAGTCCTTTTGTATACAGATACCAAGAATTGATGATTCAACTTAAAGCCATTACATTTACAGCCACTTCATTTAAACAATATTCATGCTTCTTTTTCTTCTTTTCTTCATTATTACACACTTCATAATCAAGGGGATTCTTTATTTCCTTTCTGAAATAAACAATGAAATGTCACATGTTTATATTTGGTATATAATGCAAAACATAAACAAAATGATGATATACACTCATTCTATGCATATATGCAGTATAAATAAAAAGCACAGATCAATCCGTCGTATCTGTATGTCAAACATATATATAATTAACTTTTATCCCTGATGGCATATAGAATTGGATCCAAGATGGCATATACAAGATACCTGAAACAATAAACATAGCGGGACAAAAGGTATTAATACCAAGGCTACATCTATGCATTTTAACACTGTCGCAGATGTCAACTGCCTTTGCGGAGTTTTCTTTCATGTGTAAAGAGTTGTCATAAAAAAAACATTTTCTGTTTGGATATCTGGAGCTAAAATTAATAAATGGAACAAAGTCAAATTTTGTATACAGACTATGTAAGAATAAAGGGATTGTTACAGCAACAAACTAATAAAACGAAAACGACTGCGGTAGCAATATTTTTTTATATATGGAATATCAGATTATCCATACATTGAAAATGTTACAAAAGCGATAAAGATCCTTAATGTTGATAAATAAAACATTTTGTGTGCATATATTTCATTCTTTATGGTATTTACTTCTGCATGTGCATTATTTTATCACACGAATATTAATGAAATTCTGTATAAGCTACTTTCAGTGCATTTACAGGCACCTTTTCGGTCCAACAGAAGCAAAATATCACCCATCAAAAATGGTTTTTATTAATTAATCAATCAATCATTAAAATGATTCAGAATCCATGGACCTAAATCTCCCAAAACATGTATATGAAATATTTTTTATTCATTTCGGTCATTATTATTATTTATATGTGCTTCAAATTAGGAAAAGTTATTTTGTTGTCACCCTATATATGTTACAATTGTAGTAACACAGCAGGAGAGATTTTCCTAAAACATCCTCGCATACTCTCTATTAAAGATGTTATTGCACTCCTTACCCAAACCTTGAAAAAAATTCCAGACCTTCGGTAAAACAATGAGCTCCTTGCCTGGGAGTGGCGTGTAATATTAACGAAATATTAAGTTTTAGCGTGAATTTAGTATTCTATTGGGTAATCCTTGGCAACTGTTTTAACAATTAATCCCTGTCACGTGGTTAACAACATCCAAAAATAAAATTTGTACTTCAAATGCGTTTCTCCCAACATATTGAAACCAAAATTTGACACATAACTACAATTGTAGACACAAAAAACCCACCAAATTTGATATATTTATACTATTTATACGTTTACTTGCTTCTCAAAGTAAATACAAAAAGGTTGTAGTTGAATCTCATCTTTTTGTTTTTCTTCTCAACAGTTAGGCTGAAATTGTCATCTTAATGGTGATTTTTACGATATATTTTTGATTGACCATTAATCAAAGTAGCTTGATATTTGTACAGAAGCCACAGACAAAAGAAGACAGTTGCAAAGTCGTGGCTAAGTTTCATGCATTGGAGGTGGAAATTCCCTCGGAAAAAGATATGCCTTGGCATTTCTTTCGGGTTTGTGAGAGTAACAAGATAAATTCAATTTACGGTTCAATTTACGGCAATTAGTTTTTGTGGAGCGCAGGAAAAGTTAAAATGCGATTCAGAAGTTAACAGAGTTTTTATCCTTAAATTTAAATGACGAAAGGAGAGATAAAAGACAGGAAAAAATTAAATTTACAACATATTTCAAAAAATCATTATTGATCTGCATTGGTAATATTTTCTTTATCCGATAGGGTGAGCATGACCTTTATACTGAATTGTAAATGATGATACGTAAGGAATTATCATTTTAAGCCTACAACCTTATTTGCACACACATATAGAACCTTATAGAAACCTTATTTTGCACACACATATAGAAATATAATTGAGATAATTTACAAGGAGAAGATACTATGAATGATAGTAAACATAATAAGAAATATGGTGAATGAATTGATATGTTTCTCGAGTACAAAAACTATAAAAGTAGGAAACAAGGCTTATCTTGTTAGAAATATAATTGAAATTATTATAGAAATATAATTGAGAGAATTTACAAGGAAAAGATACTAGGAATGATAGTAAACATAGTAAGAAATATGATGAATGAATTAATATGTTTCTCGAGTACAAAACTTACAAAAGTAGGAAACAAGGCTTATCTTCAGTTATAAAAGATGCAAAGCAGAATATTATTATATACTAGAAAGACAAATGAATTTGAGGCAAAAAGAAAAATAATTAATTTATCTATTTTGTTCGTAGTTCAAATTATTTATGGATTAAAATATCACATCACATTTCCATTAATAATAATTTAAAAAGCAAAAGCAGTTGTGATTTCCTATTAATAGACTAGGTTAATATTAATGTATTTTGAATGCATAATATTAACCTATTTACATGTTAGGACACAACACAGGATTAGAAATTAAAAAAAAACAACCAAACTTCAATAAAATAATGAATTGTGAAAAGCATAAACACCAAGTAAAATAAGTATGATTAATATTTTATAAAAAACGGGAATGAGATTTTAAAAGTACTGTAGATTTATTATACAAAAACAGTAAATCGATCTCAAGACTCATGAAATTCTATTCCCCAAATATGTGTCATGTCTGCATGTTATGTAAAGACAATGAAAATGTATTTTTTAAATCCTTTTAGATGAGTAAAATAATAAACAAAAAATTACTTTGAACGAATTCGATCGGAGAAAAATATTATATCACATTTCTAAAAATATATATTTAACAATAAGCCAAACTCTCAGCGAATAAAAGCAGTTGCAATTTGGAATTAACAGTCTAGGTAAATATGAACGCATTTGCATAATATGTTATATAAAAAAATGATAGTGTTTTTGAAAAACCATTCTAAATGAATAAAATAGTAAATGAAAGATTTTTTCGAAGAATTCATAATGGACGCATGCTTTCTTTTTCTTTGTACGCTAACAGCTGTGTTTAAAACGTTATTGCATAAGTTTAGTAAATTTCAATTCTTGTGATGTATCAGGAGATGATTAAAATGCGAGGCATACATACAGACTACAAATTTAAATATTATATAACAAAAGTAAGATAAATGAACTCATTTTTTTTAGTTGAATTTACGATTTACGATCCTAAAGAGAAAAAAAAACAGAAGATTTTATGCTAGATGTGTGGATATATTGAATGAATAATTAATAACCTTAGTATTCGTTTTGATTAAGGCTACTAATACATTTGAGAAATTACAGACAATAAGTTAGAATAAAACATTGAAAACTGGCAACACAAATCACTTCAGGTAAAAATAAATTCCAAGTTAAAATTTTTTCATGTTTCGCAAACGAGTAAATGTCTTATTATTTCTTTGATAGACCTTGAACATGTAACAAATTTAAAAATTTCTACGTAAAAAACTGCAAGATAAATAGCACAAAAGTTTTCATTGCTAGCGTTACAAGAGAATATCTGAATTAATTTCATTCACAAATAAATACTAAAAAGAAACAAATATATTAAAGTATACCTACAAAAAAATGACATTGTACAATAAACGAAACATATCACACTCTTCGGGAAAACAATGGGAAAAAAATTCCAATGCACGCTTCAAAAAATGCTATCCAAAATGTAATAAATGAAATTACAGAAAAGTACCTTTTACAACAAGTTAATATTTTATATTGATTGAATTTATCGCTGATATTAAAGTATACCTACGAAAAGAATTGCAACATTACACAATACACGACACATATCACATTCTTCAGGAAAGCAGCAAAAAATCTTTTCCCACACACGCCCAAATAGTATGCTATCGAAAATGTAATAAATGAAATTACAGAAAAGTATCTTTTACAAGTTCATATTTTATATTGATTGCGTTTATCGCTGAAGGTAAGACACAGTCGCTATTCATTCTTAACCTTTTTTTATTCTTCTAAGCGTGTTATGAGTATGAGTTTATTGGTTAGAAGAGAAAACCCACGCCGGGAATGCAATACATCTAATCATTACTGATAACGAAACCTTCAAGTAAAGAAATTGGATTTTTTTTTCCTTCCCCGGTGAGCCCTCTTTGACTTTCAGAGAGAGTTGGCCAAGGCCGGCCATTCCCTCTGCCTCAGCTCTACCCCTTCAGGGTTATTATTCAGTTCTTTTTTCTTTCTTTTTTTTCCCCTGTTGCATCGCACACTTTCTCAAACTACTTGCCACCAAGAGTGAACAAACTAACTTCGACCTCATACGCAAGGTCTCCCAGAAAATAAAGTGCAGCTTTATCGTATCATTTCGACTACTCGTGGTGCTGTCGTTTGATTTCATTTGACACCTTGTCAAATTATTTAGAAAACAATGACGAGACCTCCACTTATTTATAAACAAGTACGCAAAAAAATGTGGCCCAGAAAATACAAAGGAAGTTAAGAAATTGCCCCTTTTCCGAGGTTTTCTTGAGTGGGAGGTTTAATTTAATCAAATACGGATTAATTTCGAAATGCGGCACTTATTAAAGCGTGTAAAACGATTTATTAACTTAAAACGAAACCTCCAGAAGAAAATTATATTAAAAAATATCAGCCAATTTCATAAACCAGAGAGAGAAAAAATAATATTTAAAATGACGCATTGACTTTGAACGAATCTAGGTTTAGGTGTTTGCTATCTTAGTTTGAAAAATACTGTTTTTCTTTTTTTGAAGCACGCAAGTTTTCGCTCTAGCGTTGCACTAATGAGGCATTCGCGTGAAGTGTAAGTGCGTGTGATGATTTCGAGAGGATGTAGTTAACAATGTTAAGCATAATAATCTTTCACTGAATTCACTTGATAACAGTGGATTTCGAGTTTATTCTAGCGAGTTTTTCGATAATTCATTCAATAATTAAGTTGTTTAAGATCAAAAAGAATTGTTCGGATTCATCGCTTTAAGTCAGGGAAAGAGATGCCCTTGAACGTGAAAAGCAAACTGTAAAACATTTTCTTTTCCTGAAGTTATACAATGTATCAGGCCTGATGGAGATTTAATTTTTTTAAAAAAGATCAAACATTACGAAGTTTGTTATTCGTTTATAAGGGCCAAAGTAAAATAATTCTAATTACTAATTAATAATTAAGAGCTACATTATAATTCAAAAAATTCTTATTACTGGAAGATGAAATTTAAATAACTAATTAAAAGTATTTTTATTCGTTATGACTTAAGGACGCATTATTTCTAAAAAATTCATTAATTATATTTAAATAAAAAAAACTATAATGCAGGAAAATCCAATTCAAGTGCTGTTTTGAAGATAATTTTGATAACTATACAAAGTCATCAAGTGTTATTACGCTTAAACGACTTAAAAACAACGATATACTACATGTTCTAAAGTTTTTCATGCCCTTCTAGAAACCTATTTCACAATTATAAAGCATCATTTAATAAAATTGCGATTCAAATGTAATGAAAGAATTTCTTAGAAATGATACATAATTGTGTATAATTTCTAATAGAAAATTTAAAAAATCTAATTAATAAATCTAAAAAGAAAATTTAAAAAATCTAATTAATAAATCTAAAAAGAAAATTTAAAATATCTAATTAATAAATCTAAAAAGAAAATTTAAAAAATATAATTAATAAATCTAAAAAGAAAATTTAAAAAATCTAATTAATTAATCTAAAGATTTTTTATTGATTATTACGCAATTATGTATAATTTCTAAGAAATTCTTTCATTACATTTGAATCGCAATTTTATTAAATAAGTTCTAAAAGTTAAATAAATAAAGAACATAAAAAACCGTCTATCCTCAAATGGATATAAAAGCGTAAAATGTATGCAAAATACTCTCGGGTGAAGATAGAAAGAAAAAAAAGGAGAAAGTTTTACCAAAAATGTAAATACAAAATTTAAAATATATATATAAAAATACTGCAGAATAAAAGACATACATATAAAAATTTTGCCATTCAAATAGCGATCATAGAATGATTTTCTAATTTTATTATGAACAATAAGTTTCTCAGAAACATGTGATTTTCAAATATTTTTAAACTCTAGGACAGGGGAAAAAATGACCAGTTATTGAATCCACATTTAATTCACCAGCTGTAATAGAAAGATTGGTTTCATTTAACACTCATCTGACGACCTCTGCACATCCTTTCTATCAAAATAAGGGATGTATCACTAAATTGATAAATATCAGAACTGAACATTCAATTGGGTATAAGGTCACACATCAGGATTTACGAATGTGACCGGGTCATCAGTAGACTATTAGCATCTTTAAGTCTCTCTTTTCAAGTAATCTCTCAAGCCTCTATTCGGACCCAAAGTAGTTTTTGACTATCATTAAATCCTAGTATAATAGCATTCCTTCATCTTAAATAATAGTAATACAGCGAGCGGCAGAGTAAAGAAGAAACTGCCTATTCCTAATGGCAGGTGAACATCCTGTAAATCATCATGCAAGACTTGCGACGAATTGATGGGTGTGAAGGTGGTAGTGAAGTAAAGGCAATGACTCGACTGTATTTCATGTACTTCAAAAAGTTGAATAATCGCAGCTAGTTCACATATTCTACTTGAAAGATTCTATTTCTTACAACAATCCGAATACCAACATACATGTGATATTCAGGATATTTTAGTATTTCATAAAATATAGTGAATTTTTGTCACACATAAAATATACTGAATATTGGTCAAACATGAAATATACTGCACATTGGTCACACATAAAATATACTGAATATTGGTTAAACATAAAATATACTGCATATTGGCCAAACATAAAATATACCGAATATTGGTCAAACATAAAATATACCGAATATTGATCAAACATAAAATAAACTTAATATTCGTCAAGTCAGTAAAATAATAAAAGTTACATTATCAAGTGGAAATGCATATAATAAAAAAGCCGCCCTCCTAACGAATTGCATTGTAAAAGGAATATAAATAGAAAAAAAGATTAAAATAAAATCTGCTATGCATATTTCAATGTATCATGTCAGAACATAATTTCTTGAACGGCCAAGCACCACGTGCTCGTGCAAGTCAAATTATATTTTTATTCATTTTAATTGTTTCGTTGAATTAGTAACTTAAGTATTGCAAACGACCAAAAATAATCGTGATTGTTTTAAAAAATATCACATTTCCTATTTATTTCATTTCATATAATCCTGTGCTGAAATTTCTAGGTTTTATTTGCTGTAGTAATTAACGTATTTTTTTAGTAAGAGCTTTTGTAAATGCAATGGCAACAGGTTATTAAAAGCTGATTATTATTTTTTTGAGATGCTCGTGCAAATAATAAAACTTCAATTTTTCGCCTACGTATTTTTTTTGACGCTAAAAACTTCATCCTAAAAACCTCATATTCTGACATGATTAAAAAAAAACCTCATTGACGCATGAAAATTTTTTCGATGGTATAAAAAGTTTAAAGAAAGGCAATATATTGGATTTATGTTTCAAAGATTTTCACTTAGATAACAAAGCACCAAAGATGCAATATTAGAAAAATATTGGAATAAAAGACAAATAAAGTAATTTGGTGAATAGTATCAAATAATTATACACTAATAGTTGAAAATAATAAATATTTACTATTTTTCAACTTTATATTCACATGAGAACAAAATTAAATAACTGTCTTTTCAATGTCCCAGGGTGTGGGTGAGGAATTTACAGGGCACGATGCGGTGGTATACACATAACCAGTTTTAAATACATATATAAAGAGAGGGAGATAGGAAGAAACATAATTCTTAAATGATCTGAATCAATCATTTGGTGACACGGAAGCAGTTTAAAATGCAAATTACCCTAGTAAATCCTCCAAACTTATGACATGATCGTTTTTTGAAGTAAGTCGCTTTTTAGTCTGATTTGTGCTGCTTCATTATGTTTTTTCATAAACTTTGTAGTTAATGCTATGGAAAACTATCTCCTTTTCATCGCCCTTACTCAATCGTTTGAAAAATTTGAAATTTCAATACATTTGGATTTATAAACCAAAGATTTGAGACATTTGCACATGAAATTTATTACAATTAATAAGGGGAAAATTATCGAGTTTTTCAAAAAAAAAAAAAAAAGGACAGATGTCTGTTGTTGGTTGGAAACTAAATTCAAAACTTTCCATTATTCTCATGTATTGAAATCTGACAATAAGAATCAGTTACTACAAACATTCAGTCAAAACCATTTAAACAGGTTTTAAAACATTAAAGAGGAAACGAAATATTAGTCAATATTTAATGAAAAATTAGCAGAAAGAAATGTAAAAAGCTAGTTCTGATAAGGGAGCTGTTATATTAATCCTTTGCACTCCGAAAAATAATAAGATGCAAAGTTATTCACCTAATACAAAGATTTGTTTATTGCTGTGAGAAATAAATATACATAATTTATTTGAAAAATTAATCTACATCCCTTAACCACTATGTAGGCGTTTTTAACAATTAAATTTGAAAAATAAATAAATAAAACGTCAAAATGTTGTACAATCTTGAATGGTGAGTCAAAGGCACCATCGGAGTATTAAGGGTTAATCATGACCACAAAACACTTCATGTATCTCTTTGCGATTCTCAATAGATTTGTTCCCTTCATGAAAGCAAACTAATGGTCTCCCTAAAACTATATCGCATAGGTATTGAGAAATTCTCTCCTTCCCACGCCATAAAATTGTGAGATTGGCGTGAATCTAGAATTTTCACTAAATCTATCATGTGATCTTTGGCGATTTTTTTTACAATGAATTCCTGCATGCGGGTAATATATAAATGTACTAAAATCAATTATGTATTTAGGATGCTTTCTTTAATGACCGGATGAAACTAAAATTAGACTTAGAACTAAAAAGGTAGCCAGAGCATCATATACCAAACATCACTGCTTTTTTTTTGTTACTAAAGTTAAAAAATACGCCAAATTACAGATTAACAAATAATCAACGTTTTATTTGATTTGATTCAAAATTCTATCCGAAAAAGAGAGTTCCATAAATGTGTGTTTCGGACACATGAAACCCTAACACATGGAGTTAATAAAATATTCAGGTAAAATTTTTTGACGATTACAGTCGATTTGATTTTGACAATGACTCTGTATATTTCGCACAGTAAAAGTAAAATAATATACTGATGTTTATTTCAATGTTAAAATCAACGCCATACAAACAAAGACTTTCGTCAAAAGTCAGGTTAAATTTTTAGTTAACTATCATCATCTACATCATGAAATCATTAGGTTACTATTTTCGACAAATATCAGGTTAAAGAATTAGGTAACTAACATCATGAAATCATTTGTATTACAACCAGAAATCATTCAAAAAGGTAGCAAAACTATCAGTTTGCAAAGATCCGTAATTATTTTTGTATAAATCTAATACAAATTTTTAAAATCCGGATTTAAAAAAAACTACGATGTGAAATTATATCTCTAAAGATGATACTGGTCTATTTTTTTAAAAAAAATCTCTAAATTACGTATTATATAATGCCGCTATTCAGGTGTGAAAATATTTTTGTTTTATGTATTTAGTCGTATAACAGAGTTAGATAACGGATACACTCCCAACTTATTTTTACCGCCTTATCAAGACAAAGGAGGAACCTTCAAAACTGGGTCATTCGAAACCAAGAGCCTAAATTTAAATTTGATAAAAAGTTTTCTTCCTGTTCCTTCCGATTAGTCGCTTCAGTTGTATGAATGAATGCATCACTTCGGATCTATCAAACTTATTTTACTTCACGATCTATTTTATTTATTTCAAGATCTAACGAACCCGTGGTTACTTTTTTCTTTTAAAATTTAGATAAATTTCTATTTAAATAAACAATTAAAATGATCACACACTATAGCGGAAATTATTGGAAGCAGAGAAATATAAATATTCCACAGAAAAGAACAAACAAATAATGTTTAGTTCTCCCAGCGAAATAGCAGTTGAATCTTTGTTTAATAAAATCCCAGAATTCCATTTAAAAACTTCATTAATTTTTTTAAAAAAAATAGAAAAATCGAAATTTGAAAATTTTGATTTTGAAAATAAATAAAATATAAATACATATAAAATAAATATAAATTTCCAATAAGTAAAATAAATATAAAATAAACACTAAAAACACGAAAAAACATATCTTTAAATTATAAAAAGATTTGCAATTCTGTTTTGTACAAGTATCTTATCAAGAACGCATTTCTCATAACATTTTTTTTACACTTTCGTAAAGATTGAAACACATAATTTATAACATTTACTTGAAACAGTAATTCATCACCTATTGCATTAAATGCCGTTGGCGTGTCTTCTCGTGAAGGTTTTTTTTTTTTTAAATAACCTCTTCATTATCAGCTCCATCAATCAGTGTAGTGTCTTCATTACATTTCATAACACTTCGCAATTCGTCATATTCTGTGGGATACTTAGCAATCACAATTTTTTCAATGTTTCATAAATGTGAAGAAAATCAGGTAGCTGTTACCTTGTTCACATAACTTTCAAGTGAGCTATTTTTCATGCAAGCAGCGTGTGTGTGTGTGCGTGCGCGCGCGCTAAACAATGGGAGCAAAAAAATAATAATAAATGGGATTTCGTAACATAAATTCTTTTTTGTTATAAGCAGAGTAACTAACGTGTTAAGATTGTTCTAAGCCAATATTCAGCATAAAACTTTACGAAAATAGGAAACATCAATAAATTAAATTTTGATGAATGAAGATTCGACTGTAATCTGTTACATGCTAAAAATATAAGAAGGAGAAAGGAAAAGAAAAAAAAAAACGATTATGCATACTAATATTTTCACGTTCGCCATTTAACAAAATGTGCTTTCCAAGCGTCAGAGCTTTTCACTATATATATATATATATATATACACACACACAAGCAAGAAGCGATGAGGCACGTCAATCTCCGTCAAAACATAAGTGGGAAAAGAGAAAACAGCGACAGAAATATTTTCCAGATGATTATGTACCATAAGATTCTGATAGGGATTTCCTTGCACTTGTCGATTTGGGTAAGTGAATTATAAGTATCTTTTAAAAGAATTTCTTGGCTTGGAAGAATTTTATCCCTTCACTTGGAGCGTGTGAAAGTGCATTTGCTAATGACGAATTTATTAAATAAAAAACGTGAAATTGGATCAATAAATAAGAGAGCATTTCAGAATTACATTAATATCTGTTAAATTGAGTAAAAATTAGGATTATATATTAATGACATGTAGCATTCAAATAGTGCTCAAAATTAATTTAATTATTCCCAACTATATACACATCAATTAAATGGTTTTTCTCATTTGATACGAAGGTGACATCTTGTGGTGACGGTCCAATGACAAGGTGTTGAAGCCACAGTACATAAAGACCGGCTTACCAATTGTATGATGTTCATGTCAGAAGACGTGAAAATATTGATATTACGAAAGTCTGTTATAGTTATTGGGGAATATCAAATCAATTTTCTCCAATATTAGCAAAGCTCCTTACATATCATGAATTCATTTCATGCAATACTGGCAAATAATGGATGTTAAAGAGTAAAATAATTCAAAATCTAATTCTTTCTTTTGGCTTCTAACTGAAGATCATCAGTTACGCGCTTATTTGGTTTATCGGTATGCCTCACATGCCAGAAATGTCACATCCATAACAGAGCTTAATGAAAACATCTGTCGCATCTCGAATCAAGATCAAAACAAATTGGTCAGTAATAAATGGAAACAAACGAGGAAACAGCTTAGCACGTTGGCGGTCATGTGTAAAAGCAATTGTTTACATATTTTTTCTCCACTGAAGTGGAAAATTATTAAGTATCAATTTGAGTCAGAGACAGTCAGACACTATTAATTTTCAATATCAAGTTATTAATAATTATTGATTGCTAACATTCTTTCAAAGCTTTTCTCAGCAATCTTTGAAGAGCATTCACACACATCAAAAGCATTTTATGCATTACCCAATCCTGATTTATGTGATTATTCAATGTGTTAAACATAATAAAGTCCCAATTTCGACGGGGTCGGGATATCTATTAAATGTATAGCCATTTCAACTTAAACATACTAGAAATAAGAAATTTTGCAACAAAAAAAACCTGATTTATGTGTTTGTGTTCAATGTGCGAAAGATAATAAAATCCCAATTTTTCTAAAATAACTGTTAAAAATACAATCAATTTCATTTAATTAGGACAAATTGAAAATAAGTTTTTGGCTTTTAGTATGAGCGGGCAGCTGACCTATGACCTCAAACCAGTTCATTTGCTGAAAGGGAAGAAAATATGAAACGAAGAAATTGATCGGTAAGTAATAATTGAGTAATAATCAATAAGAGTGTATTGAATACAGAGCAGAATTTTAGTACATCTCATTTCTGATATCCGACCACAATTTTTGGAAATTATCAATCCCCAGAGATTATAATTCGATCTAATATCTGTTTAAAAAGTTCACAACTTGATCCTGAGTAGTGTCTTTATGTTTGTTGAAACTTTATTAAACTATGTATTTTTATTTTCATTTTACGTTTTTATCACATATAAATTGGAATTAAAAATGCTATCAATGACATAGTGATCCCCATCAGCAATAATTGCAGAAAAATAAGTGGATGCCAGGAAAATATGAAATCGATTGAGATAAGCAATAAAAGGGCCATACCCGGTAATGAAGCACACCAAGTGTTTTTTCCGTGTCAGCAGAAGTTGATATATATTTTTTAACTCTCTGAACTCTCTTTGGAGTCAAACTAAAAATGTTCTTGTCTTGTCTTTTGAAAAAATGAATATGCTGTGGGAATTCACCAATATTAGTTTACCAGTTACTTTGCGAAGCGTTTACTACATTATTGGCGTTGTCAACATTGGTATTATTAGTAACTACATTATGGCGTTGTCAACATTGGTGTTATTAGTAACTACATTATTAGCCGATTTTGCAAATTGTTTACTACATTATTGGATACTATGCTACTGATAAAACAATATTATGGGCAGTAAAATAAATTAATACTGCTCATATTAGCTAAATTTGAAAAGTGTTTCATTATTGTAAGTGTCCAGCACGCACTTTTCCCAAAATAAGCTGACGATGTCACGAGTCTATATATATATATTATCGCGAAGATGAGATGAATGTAGTAGGGCTAACGAGAATAAACACACTCAAGCTCAGCTCATGATTCTTTTATTATCAGACTAATCTCGAAACTACTTATATACACAAAAAACCTTCTAGAATTTGAAGGCCCGCAGAAAATTAGGAATAAATTTACATAATACAAATTTGCATAATTAACACAACAAATGAGAAATTAAATTGAAACAGAAATGAATTGAACAGAAATGAACCGAGTTCCCATAGCAACTTGCTCCGCTTGTATTCGAACCCGCGATCTTCGGATTACGAATCCCGTGCTCTCCCGACTGAGCCATCGGGGCGCTTGGTTAGGAACTTCATTTTCGCTTCAATATATATATATATATATATATATATATATATATATA
>JAOUZG010020776.1:2577046-2597517 GCA_026289955.1 Argiope argentata | reverse complement strand
TTGTACTAAATCTCATATTACTTTGAACTTTTATTGTACTTAATTGCCTATTAATTGTAACATTTATTGTACTACAATAACCCTCTTGCAAATGCTAAGAAACATTACTGTGAGAATGCCTGTTTTCACAGTGGATTTAAAATAACCTTTTTATAATGGCCAAAGAGATAAAATATTTTATAAAAGTACATTTAAAATCATGCTGATTTGAAAAAGAAATAAATTTTCGGAAAAATAATTGGAATATTAAATCTCGTTATTCTTTAACCCTTTCAAGGGTGATTTATTCTTGAACCACCTGCATCAGGAATGAATTTGATTTATCCAACGCAAGATGGTTTAATTTTTAAACCAGTTAATGAAAAAAGTGTATTTCTAAAGTTTAAAATATACTTTCGTTAAGTAGTTTAAAAACCAAACCCTAAGAAATCACCATGCTTAAAAGAGTTATTAAGAATTAATAGTAAAATTAGAATCCAATACAATTATATAAAACACATTATTGCACATTAAATCTCTATCAAAAATAATTCGCGCATTTTAGCTATTTTTAAGGGATTTATTTTTTGATTCATCTAATTAAAAGTTTGGTTGCCGAAAATTTAAAATCGAAATCCGTAATTTAATTAATACTGACAAGTAATTAAAGTCATAAATTTATTATTTTTCATCATTCAGCCTGATATTTTCAATCAACCATCCTATCATCAAGTTTGCAGGTTCCTGACACAAGCTGAAAAATATAAATGAAAAAAAAAAAAAAAAAAAAGAAAGAAAAAAAGAATATGAACAATGATTGATGATGCTTCATAATGGTGGCATTATGAAGATTCTTGGCAGGGATCACATTTAACTATTGGAAATCAATATGACATTCTAAACGCTGCATTTAATAATATAATTTGCAGATACATCAAAAGAATTCAAAATTAATAAATCGCGAAAAATTTATGCTAATTATTTTATATAAACGTTTCACCAGATCATATATTGAGTAAAAAGAATTGAAAGTCTTTGAAACAATAAAGAAAACAATATCATTACTGATATACCAAAAGAATTCAAAGTTAACAAGTCGCGATAAATAGGCTTTAATTATTTTATATGAACGGCTCAGATCATTAGATATTGAGTAGAAAAAATCAAAAACTTTTTTGCCAGTAAAGAAAAATAAATTGCTTTATTTGAAATTAAAAGCAATTATCAGAAAGAAGGCGATTTTAAATCAAAGATTATTTGAGAAAAAAAATGATGCTTAAGCGATGAGAAAGTTAATACGCACCGATTGAGATAAAAAACGGAACAATTTGAATTGATGCATGAAACAGGTTTAAAATTAGTACAGATTATCTTTATCTTTAGGCGCATGTTTATAAAGTTAAAATACAGAGTGATTATTGTCAAATTAATTACAAGCAATGTTCTCTTCCAAGACTTTCTCAAATATGCAATACTGCTCAACCTTGCTTAAGTTTGTAACATGCAGGTATCCCAAAACTTCAATTTACAAATTTCAAGGCAAGGCAGGTGTCATGCATATAGAATTAAGTCATTTTTAAATTAGAACATGGAGTCACAAAGGCAAAGAATTGCCGGTACTGGGGGCTGTTTGCCAGTGAATTAAGTAGAAGAATACGGTGTAACAAGTAAATATGTATAGCCGAGGATTAACTAAATACACTTTTACAACAGCAGAACACAGTTGCTTGAGCAACAGTAATACATGCCGTACATAGCATGAAGCAGAATCAATAATAAACCTTATGAGTGCTAAAAATTAAGTGGTCAACGGATTTGCCGTCCGAAGATATACATGCTTCGCATTTACATTTTTCGAACAACCGGAACAATTTATACTTAAACACTTGTGCTTAACTCTTTTGCATATTTTCACTGCATTTTAGCTCTTTTGAATGCGAAATTAATTATAAGCATATTAAATGTATTTCGTTAAGATTTTTTTATTCACTTTACGTTCATACTAAAAAAAATGACAGGTAAATTATGATTTTATAATATACAGCACTTCATCACTTTTTTAATACAAGAGAAAATTTAATTTAGTACAGTTTAATTTCATTCTCAAGTTACATTTTAAAGAAAACTGAAAGCTATTCTGGGACAAACCTGGCAATTCTGAACCACGATCAGACAACGAGGATGGCGAGTGAGCGAGCAACCCCGTCTCAAACTTCCATGACTAATCTCATCAAAGAAAAGTTGTTTGACTCTAACGTACATCAAATCAACATACACATCGAATATTAAAAATAATCGGAACTCGAACCTCTAACCCTTGTGAGCCTATGCCAAGATTTTACAACCAACTCACCATAACCACAATGATTTCCAACTCACCATGACTTCTTATTGTAATAAAATATTCAATAAAAGAGTAATAAAAGAATATTAGTAATAACTATTGAGTTATAAAACCAAACGTAAATTAATACTATATGGATGGTTTAAGGGGACAGATTGGTGAAAAACCATGCTCGTTAATGAAATGCACAAATGAACTAATAATGCTATACAAATGTTACGGAAAAACATCAACTTTCCCTTCACAGACACATCATCACAGTTACTTTGGGTTTCGGAAAATAATATATCAGTACAAGTGAAATTAAATATGAAACGTAGAAATCAAATTTATTGCAATAAAAACTTTTTTAATTAGAGATGAAGGAAGACCATGAACAAAGAGAATTTTTAATCCGATATAACAGTTTTCAAAAAAGCTAAAAAAAACAAGATATAATCACGAGGGTAATATAATCATGACTATATGGTAATAAGGAAAGTCACGAATAAAAAAAAATACAATGCACAAATGCGTTCATGATGAAACTTCTTTGACTGCTATCGACTTTGAAGATGCCGGAATGCGCTGTTGCTATGACTCTCAAAATATAACAATGCAAATGAAATTAAGATGTGAACATCTTAGAAGAAGATTAGAAATTAGCAACAAATTTATTTTTCGGAAGAAATGACGGCTGACGAAATAATTTGAAAAGGATTCCCTTAATATTCAAAGATCAAAAGGAAATCAGCCAATTCAATTTCTTCAGAAAGAGCAGCGTAAAAATAAGGAAATGATCTCAGACAGGATGAGTTTTAATTCACAAAATGCGAATATCCGATGCGTCACATCCTATTATTTCGTGACCAGGCAAAATGGTGCAGAATTGTTAAAATTTATTATTTGAAAGCAAAGACGCATTTGCAATAGAAAATACGAAGAAACTGAACACGAATTTTCACATCGTTTGTCTATTGTAACATTTGCAACGAGTAATACAATAAACTAGAATCACGAAATGCAAATTCAATCTACCATGAACAATAGATAAATATACTACGCTTTGCTAAAACATCTGATATACTAAAACTATTTTAGAACTTCAGAATGCGTATTCAGTTAAAATATGCAGATTTGATCATGTGACACTGGTATTGAAAGATTCTTTTTAAACAAAGAAACAACTCCTATTAAACAACCCCTTTTTACTACATCGTTTATGAAATATATAAAGAAAAAAATATTGTAATCATCAAGAAATTTGAACTCAAAATTTGGAAGAAGCTCTACGAGTCCGAAAAACACATTTTTTGGGAATTATATCTACCACGAGTTATAAAAAAACGTTTTTTTTTTTCGAATTATATCTACCACGTGTTTGAAAAACACGGTTTTTTTAAAATTATATCTACCACGTGTTTCAAAAAAACATTTTTTCGAATTATATCTACCATGAGTTCGAAAAACACATTTTTTAAATTATATCTACAAGTCTGAAAGACACTTTTTTGGAATTACATCTTTTTGGCTGCCTTCGAACACAGAAACTTAAAAATGCTAAGAAAAAATATATTATGAAATGTTATTCATAAACTTTAAACAACATTTCTAGATTTCCTCTGAGAAGAAACATATCTAATACGCGTAATAGTGTACACGAAAAGTACAAAGCGTAAATATTTAGCAAAATAAAATTTGGTACACCGCAAAAACGTAGACTCTAATACAAATTTAAATCAAAATTGTGAAAGTTTACCATCTGTCAATGAGCACTCAGTGTAGTAAAGTAACATACAAATTCTCTTTTTTAGTTTGCAGTTGTCTAGAGCATAGAATATCGTCTCTCTCTCTCTCTCTCTCTCTATATATATATATATATATATATATATATATATATATATATATATATATAAGGAAACAATTTTATAAGAGGTACATTACGAATTGATATTTTAATTATTAAATTAGAAAGATACACAAAATGTGTTAAGAGCGCGCATATGCAGCTATTCCTAGAAACATAGTGGAACATAGATGAATCACAAAACATAAAGAAATCAAAATTCAAAACAAACCAAAAAAAAAGAAATCCGGCCTGATGGCTTTCTTAAGGGTCACCATCAGGCAGGAATTCCAATAAAATGTAGATTTCTTTTTATATAAACAGTTAGACTATTGTCTAAAAAATTAAATCTTCAGTGACCCGAAAAATTCCACGCCTCAAAGTATAAGAGAAGCATCATATTTTAGATTCATCTATTTTTTTATTAATGTGTGTGTGTGTGTGTGTGTGTGTGTGTGTGTGTGTGTGTGTGTGTTATTAAATACTACGCATCTTTCAACCACCAAATGGTAAGCAAAATAAACTCGCTTTTTTACAATTACAAATGTTTTAATTATCTCGAAAATGTTTAAAAGACTTTCTCCACACTAAATATTCAAACGTTCGCCATCATTCCACAAATCACTAGTGTTAATCGCAGAATTAATGCGTTTATACAATCTCGATTTCAAGATCTAAGATCAGTTCAAGATTTATGCGATGGAATAAGAGCTAATGATGAAATACTATTCTTGAAAATCATTATCTTTCGAAATCAGAATCAATTTTAATCGCATCAACAACTGGACATTACATTTAACAAATGCTTCTGCAGGTTTGTCCTTTTGCTCTTTATGTCGTACACTTTATCTGGAATATCCTTTTCTTTCATTTAATTCCAAAGAAAAGGCAGTTTTCGATCACATGTTTTATTGTAAAAACGACTAATCTCTCTATATGTACGACTAATCCTTGAAGCTTGTAAACGACATATTGAGACGCTTTGCATACTATTTCTGTTTTTAAGATAATTTAAAATTTTCTATCGAGTTATTTCTAACTTATGTATTTAATATCGAGTTGTTCTAATGTAATTATACTTATTTTATGTATTTAATATTATTCTTCAAGATTTCATCCAATATACCGTCTCCTTCCAATGGGTTAAGTCATGATACGATCGTTTTTTAGAAAACCCCAGATTGAAGCTCTGAAAGTCAAGCCACTTTACATTTCCGAAAACGGAAATGATAGTACACGCAATGAGAGAAAATATAAATAATAATTAACTTTTAGATAGATAACAAAAATGTTTAAAATTTATAAACGACTTTTAGGACACAACATATATTATTTCTGCTTCTTTATTTCTTATAGATTTTATAAAAAATTACATACGTTTGTGTTAGCATATGTGTCCAGTATCTGTTCCTCCTCCAACTGACTTCCGCTGTTGACATCCGCAATTTAAAAGTCACGAACTCCGGAAAAAACTAAGAAAATCTGGTCACTGTCCATTTTCTAAAAAAAGAATAACAGAAATGAAATTACACTCAGATAAAAGATAAATAATCATAATAATTAATCATTAAGTAGAAAAAAAATGTTTAAAATTTGTTAACTAATTTTTGATCCGCCTTATATATTATTTCTGCCTTTTTATATCTTTTAAAAAATACATAAATAGATAACTTTTTATCACTTTGTGTCTTATTCATTTTGTTTACTTTTATATTTAGAGATTTTATTCAAGTTTCTTTCATTCTGCTGAAAGTTTATGCTCCGACGCGCCCGTATTTGAGAACATCCTAAATTAAAAAGCTAAGAAAAATCTAGTTATTTTGTTTTCTAAAAAGAGAATACATTTTGCCCCAAAAATACAGACGAAAGCATAAAAGATAATTCATAGTAAAAATGTGAATAGGATGTATTTTTTCCATGTGTTCCAGTTAGGACTAATTATTAGAAAAAACAACATATGAAAATAGAGTTGTCCGGTAATTATAGACAATATTTGTTTTATGGATTATATATTTAAAACATTCTATCTTTAATATTTAAATATATTATCTTAATACAGATATTTAATCATTTTTAATCTTATCATAATATATAGTTTCCCATCGAAAAAACTTTGTTTTGCGATGATTGAACTAGTGATAGTTCATATCATTCTTGTTCCGTCATCACTTTAAGGTCTTTTGTCAAAAAAGTTCATTTTTATATATTTTTCGCACTAGATATCCCCACTATTGGGTTTAAATCCATACTAAGCAATAAGCAGTCCATGGCATTGATATTATTCACGTTGAATCCCATATTTGTGGAGACATAGCCATCTGGTCTATACAAATTCCACTTTTTCTTGTACATCAAATAGTGTTGATAAGCATTTATCTCTATAAGGTATCATCTTCAATGACCAATTTAATCGTTCAGTTTTGTGGTGTAGTTTTAACATGATTTCGTTAACATTTTCTTGAAAGTCATTCGCTTATATTGCAGTACTCTTCGGCAAATGATATATATATGTATTGATAATCCCAATTTGGATGCAATTTTTTGATCTTTAGTTGACTTCTTTTAGACGCCATGATTAGAATGATTCCATCATTCTACATAGATGCATTACATTATTCTTTGTCGACCAGATATTTTCTTCCTACACTAGTAGTCGTCATTTTGCAACATCCAGTAAACAATCTTTAAAACTCTCTTTAAAATATTACTTATCTCGGATGATTACCTTTATCGGATAATTATCTTTTAGATTCAAAACTTCGATTACCTTCTCTTTCGAAGTCCCTTAACCCACAGATATATTGTCGAATTTATAGAAACATCGATTTAATTTGTTAGTCGAAAATAAGCCTTCAAAATTATTCACAAATTATTAAACAAATAAAAGTCACAAAATCAGACAATAAATATTAGGTTGAGGAAAAAGAAATCCATTATTATTTTACAGCCATCTACTGAGAAAATAATGGATTTATTTCCATTATTTCCCATTTCTTTTCATTATTTTCTTTCCATATGGAATTTTTGAAAACAATGGAAAAAGAAATCCATTATTTTTTTCGGCAGATGGCTGTAAAATAATAATGGATTTCTTTTTCCCCAACCTAATACTTTCAAGAAATGTAAATAAATAATATTCAGCTGAAAAAATATTAAACTAATAATATTTCTAAATCAGATCATGTCTATATTATTCATGAACAGGCGATGTTTAATTTTAAAAATTATACAGTTTTAAATTATTTTCCAATATTTTTTGCAATGCAGCCGAATAAATCAATTTAAAATACATTTAAATCATTTCTGAAAACAATTGAAAGGTATTTTAACTTAGGTTTGCTTATATTTTAGGACAGGGTGTTTTAACAAAAATGATATAACACACAAAGAGGAAATATAATAATTATAAATCTTAAAATAAAAAACAAAAATTTCCTATCAATTTAACGCGAATTCATAAATAAACCTGAGAATCAATAATCTGGACTTTCACGTTCAACTGCAATGAAACTGTAATCGTTTACATGTGACGCATGAATTCTTTCAAGATCACGCTCTAAGAACGTAATAATCCTATTAGCAATGCCAACTAATTCACCAGTCTAGTTGTTAAACTTATCTTCACCGAGGCTTTAATCTCTCTCTATTGGATTTCTTCTTAAAGGAAAAATCAGAGATCACGTCTCATATTTTAGGGTTTGCATAAATTATTTTTGGTCTCTAACGAACAAAAATCACGTCACATTTCTGTTCACCACTGTTTTCATTGATGACATACGTAAAAAACGTTCTTTCTTACGTGTTAAAGAGGCCAAATTAGTTTATTCACAGTGAAGATATGTGATTGTTAAGTAAAAAATAATAATCAAATCCTTTTATTTATCATGTCATAATTTTGTCAATTACCTAGCTTATTTTGTAAGAGAAATGAAAGTTTTATGCGTCGGTGCAGGACAACTGGATGTTTTCTCTCGATTTCTTAAGAGCCTGTCTCAAATGATTAAAGTTTCTAATTTAGAAAGTATAAAAGAATAGTATAAAAGGAGTTCCATTTTTTAAATAACATTGGATGATGGATTTTAGTTCTTCAATCTCATCCTTTTTCAAATTTATTTAAAATGTTGAAACTCAAACGTCATATATCCAATATTTTTTAGTTTTTCGTATATGAAATATACATATATGTACAAAGAGAAAGGTCGGCTTTCTGGCACAGAAATAGCGCGTCTTCCTCGTGTTCTGGGAGTCCCGGGTTCGAGTTCCAGTTTGGGCATGGATGTTTTCTGTGTGCTATCTGTGAGATGTGTGAATGTGCTCCCCTGTAAAAAGGCATGAAAGGCTATGCAAGCAAATGTGGTGAGCGTGTAACTAAGTCGTACTCTTGGCCCTAGTTGGCGCTATTTCAAAAAACAAGAGACGCTTCTTTCGGCTTAAATCTGCTGCTGTATCAGCGAGGGGCTTGTCCATAGGCAAGTGCCATAAGTAATAACAACAACAACAAAGAGAAAGAATACTAATTCAAATTTGAAATGTCGATCAATTTCCACGTGTCAAACCTCTCTCAATCCGAAAAACTTATTACCGTACCAAATTTTGATCAATAAATGTCAGACGTCGGACAATTTGGACGATAGTCACAGCGATGGATAGCACGGGAACGTCTTCCGATGTCTCTATCACTTTTTGCACATTACACTGCTTAAATAACCTGTAGGTTATAGTTGAAGAAGCATGTAACGATGTTATG
Source organism: Argiope argentata (assembly GCA_026289955.1). Classification (NCBI taxonomy): domain Eukaryota; kingdom Metazoa; phylum Arthropoda; class Arachnida; order Araneae; family Araneidae; genus Argiope; species Argiope argentata. The sequence goes on along the minus strand of JAOUZG010020776.1, from coordinate 2,588,622 downwards.
TCTGTCCATCTGAGAACGCGATAATTCAACAACGCACTAAGCTAGAAGGATGAAATTTGGTATATAGTCTTTATATCATATCTTTAAAATTCTACCAAATTTTTAACAATATCCATTAAAAAGAAATCTGTCTGTCTGTCCGATTACAAGTAAATGCTATCATTAATGATGTAAATAAATGGTTTCAATTTGGTACACAGTTTTGTCAGCGAAGATAGACAGGTATCAACTTTGAACCAAATTCTTCAACAGGTTGACCATCAGTCTATCTGTACATTCGCATGCATGGAAATGTAATAAACGAAAAACTCACGTGACTTAAAATAAATGAAATTTGATTCGTAATTTGCCTGCGATCTTGTAACTACAGTTGCATTTGAATGTCAATTTTTGGTTTCAATAGGTCAAGAAATAAAGGCAACAAAATTGCACACTCGGTTGTCTTCATTTTATTATGTAACATGCAATACTCATGAGCAGGACTCTTAAAATGAGTACCTGAGCACTCGTAGTGATCACGGCTTGGTTCAAAGCTCGCAATTTTTATACGGGAGATAGAAGATGATTCATTTATTATGGACTACTTCTACTATTTTTTAAAAGAAAAATATTATATAATATTAATTATCAACAGTAAAAAGTTAAATAAACAGAATTGTTCCCGCATCATCTTCCCCAGGTAACACAGTCTGTTGCACAATATTGTATAATATTGTGCGATATTATACGATATCAAACAATATTCCACAATATAAAACAATATTGCGAATATTGATCTATGCCATACAATATTGTACAATATTTGTGTGCAACTAGGGTCCTTGTAACATATTTTGAAACAGAAATATAACATTATACATACAACATTTTTTATTACATACAACGTTCAGGGGGAGAAGAGGAAAATATGTCCGCTTGTGTTAATGCGGTTGCCATGTGCCGTCATCATCGCGCTTAATTCGCTGACGGGTTTTGTATCTTTTTCTCAATAATCATCCTTTCTTACAGCGGAATTAATTTAAATCAACGGGGGGTTTCGTAATTCTCCTTTTTTTTTTTTTTTTTTCGTTGCGAAACAAGGCTTCCATTTTTTATTTGCCTTCGTGGGATAGCAAAGAGAATCGAGCCTATATTATGCAATTCATTCATCAGGCAAATTGGTTCTAAAATTTAATGTAGATCTACAATATTTTTGAGAAAATTTTGGATACTTTTAACATTTTGATTAAGAAAGCGTCCATGTCTCATCATTATAGCTTGTTTCGGTTTTGAGTTATCATATTCACAGACAGAAAAAATAATCTACTTATTTATTAAGTGATTACAATACTTTCTTTTTGTATATTTCATGTACAAGAAAGTAAAGAACAATGAGAGTAGGCTCCTCGAAACTTTTTCGCATTTCCTCTTAGTGTTATCCACTTCCTCCTTATAAAAAAATGGAATTCGGGTAAGGCTGTGAATGCATAGCAGTGGCGAACAGTAGTTACGAAGTATAGATTTTGGGAGTCAATCTAGCATTTTTACTAAATGTAGCGTGTCATCGCAGGCGATTAGTTTAGTTTAGTTATATTAACGTCCTGTTGTAAAGCAACACTATGGCTATTTTGAGACGGACCTCATAATTTTGAACCACGGTAGATGAAGAGGACGACACCTGAACCGGCACCCTCCCCCCTCTCCATACCCCATCACAAGCATCAGTGAGAGTACATTTGGCTCAGACGGAGTTAATATGCAACAAACCCACTTAGAAGACGAGTTCTCCGATGAAATCGGGTTTCGAACCAGAAATTCAACGGCTCACGAATCGAGACTTTACCACCAGGGCATCGTGGGATGTCATCATAGGCGATAAAAGCATTGGCATGCGGTTAATATAAAAGCGTTCGAAAATAAAATATGCATTTCCGACGCTTTTTCACGGACGGATGTAAACAAATTTAGTATAGAAATACTATAATAATGAAAAGAATAATACCATTTTTTAAAAAAATTTAAGTCATTGCTTTTTTGAGGTCATGGGTTTATTTATATATAGATTGTCAACCCTTTGATAGACTTAGTTCAAAATTTGTTAATAATCTAGTCTTCAAATGCTAAAATTGTAAACCAAATTTTATTTAGCTAAACTATTACGTTTTTGCATTATTGTGTATATTTGCATTCAAAAATACAGACAGAAAAATGGTCAACTCCAGGACCAATTTCATACAAAATTTGGCATGGATCTAAATTTTAGATGTCAAACCAGCATACCAAATTTTATATATTTAGCTAGCTCTTTATGTTTCGTAGTAATCGTTTTCACTTGTGCTTGAACAGCTGGTCAGACAGGCTTGCTCAGGATGGATTTCATTAAAAATTTGATAGAAATTTACAAATATAAGAAATTTAAAAGAGCTAGATTAAAGCGTTTTCTTTATTATTGTTATCATATTCATAAGCGCACAAGTATAATTCCAAAAATGTATTTTTCATACTGAAGGAGGTATGCATGGGGATTCTTCAAAATCTCAAGCTCAATTTTGTTATGGTACTTTACATTTTCTATATAGATTTCATACACGGACAAAAAAAGAAGAAGAATATGAGGAATTATACTTTCGCATTCTATATACGGAAATTTAAAAATTTATCACGAATGGCAAATTTCGATTGAAGCTTGATACATGCCTTAATGATTCACACGTTATACACGTATCAGTCAACAATATTTTCAATATAAAATTAAAATAACATTAAAGAAACAAGGATGCAAAAGCAGCTTAATTTCTAGCTTTTAAAGAGTAAAATATTTTCTTTTTTCTTTTTGTTTCTTTCAAATTAAATATGAAACTTTTTGAATAATTATGTTCTAATAGTTGCTACGCGATAAATTACACCAAAAATACAACCTTATTTATAAAAGCGCCAAAAAAGGCATACAGTATTTAATATTTGCGATTATATAATTTTTTTTAAACTCTAAAATGAATAGCAATTACTTGACAATAAAGAAGGATGAAGTACTATCCAGAGACACATGATTTCATTAACAAAAAACATGCAAATATTCTTGAACTTCTTTAACAAGTAAAAAAAATACTGTTATGCTGTTGCTGTATCATCATCCAATAATATCAATAAGAAAAGTCTTTAACAACATTCGTAGAAACAGAGATTTTAAAGTAAATTAAAGACAGAATCCTTTTTTTCTGCATAAAAAATGAACTTACAGTTTCTTTTCATGCTCAAATGCAAACTACACAGAAATGAGGCGTCGTTTATCTTCTTAATCTTCTTAAACTCGCTCATCCAGTCTATATTTCAGTACATTTGAATTTCACGAATAAAAGCATGCAAGGTCTTGATGGTCGTGTAATAGCATGTAAGGACAAAATCGTTTTTTCTTTTTCTTTCAAGAAAATGTTCTATTGGTTCAATGCATTCACAAAACAAAAGTCGGACTCGTTTCAGTGCGTCGAAAAAACCACTGAGAAAATATTTAGGGATGATGAGATGGATGTAGTATCTGCTTTCAAACACTAGAGAAAATTTCAATCAAAAATAAAAGTTTTCTCATCAATGACAACAACAAAAAAAAACCCAGAAAAATTCAGCAAAGAGAGAGAGAGAGAGAATGCAATCAAAAATTAAAATAAAAAAACAAATTTAAAAAATTAGATATGTTATCGAAAGATACAAGAATAACTCACAAGTTTACGAATCGCATCAAATATTTTTTTATATATATATTCACAATTTGAATATTATTTACGAAATGAAGACGCTCTTTATACTTCTCGTACAACGGCCCTTTGTTTCTCCCAAGATGCGATAACAGTAAAAAAAAAAGATAAGTGCAGTCAATAAAACGAATTTATTACCAAAGCCTTGGCAAACGTGATTAATCTTCGATGTGAACGAAGTGAAATTTCAGGCATTTGTTATTCAGGTGGTCCGGATTTCCAATTTTCTCCTAAAAGAACGTTGTCACCAATAATATAAAAAGGTCTTTAAGCTTTTTTGAAATGCCTGATTAGTATGAAGCTCTCTGAGTTTTCTTTACAGGGAAGAATATGGAGTAGAAATGTATATACATTCACCTTCTAAAGTCACGGTTTTCGCATGCTGGTCAACCAGTTAATTGCCAGCGTCGCCGCTTCTTTCTAACAACTTAAACAACTCACAGAACATGATCTTCTGTTGCGACAGATTGTAGTTTCATTTTCTTCATCGAGAATGCGGCTTAGAGCCGAGTGATTTGTAAAACCTAGTTCCAACAACCGTAGAATCTTCAGGCGGACCACGCGTTCCCCTGTTTTACCCCTCTTGTGGGTTTTTTAGGGCCCTTTGATGCTTCGACCGGCAATTTGCAGGAAACTTCAGACGCGTCCACAGGCATTAAAGGACCCCAAGATACCACGAAAGGGATAAAATGGGGGAACATGTGGATCGCCTGAATATTCGAAGGTCGTTGGAACTAGGCTTTACACTTTCCTAAATTGAAAACTAGCTAGGAAGCCAAAGATTCCAATTTATTGAGGAGCTTCAAAGGAGCATTAAAATCGTCTTGAATTTCTACGGTAAAATATTCTGACCAAGGGACCGGAAGATTGGTTCATCCAATAAGACAAATACCTAAATCTTCATGATGAATACACCGAAAATTAAACATGTTTGTATCTAATTTTTGAATTTAAAAAAAAATCCTTTTACTGTTTACTTTGGTTTTTATTAACGGTCCATCTAAGCTTGAGACTCGCATAATTCAAGCAAAAATATCGATAACTGAGAAATATATAATCGCTTTTTATAACAATACCAGTACACGAAGAAAGTAATATCCAAAGTATAATAAATTATAATAAATTTTGGAAATCACGGATGATATCCAAAAGTAACATATCTCTGAAAGTATGACATTATGCTGTTTTTTCTAAAACAATTTTACACAAAAAATTTAGACGAATATTGAAAAGGAATGCTAGGAGAGGCTATTTTGACCATTTTTATCAATATTTATTATTTTGGATACATGTATAATTTTTTGGCATCACCCCATTTTTATTTTTCTTCCTGACACTGGCGCCATAAGTGGCAACGTACCAGTTACAAGTATTGAGGTAATTTTGAAATAATTAGTAGGATTTTAGAATTATTAGCAACATATTACTACTTATTGACAGAACAAGACACTTGGCACGTTACCAATAAATAAGAATTGATTGCAACATAACAGTTCATCTGTCAGTAATAAATTATAATAATTGCCATTATGTATATTACTGAATAAAATGCAGTTCAAAACATTTGATGAATCTCTCTCTATATATATATACTATTTAATACAATTTTTAGAATGTATATTTTTTATTATAATGCAAAAATTCAATTAAAATATTTTATTCTTTGATTCTATGCATTTCATCGAGAATGTATTGATTTTTAACTGGAAAATGTTTTTATGATGGTACAAAAAATTTTAGGTCTCGTACATGGATAGATGTGATATAAAATTCAAAAATTTAGAGAACAATAAAAAAGAATATCTGTAGAGCTAATAGTATACATCATTTACATCCAAGAATGAATAAGAATTTTTTTAAAAAAAATTTAATCAATATTCTATTTTTAAAAAAGTTTCAGTTCGATCAAAACGGTTATGCAATAATATCCAGTACAATTTAAGATATAATTTCTAACAGAAACAAAAAAAGTGATTTTAATAGCTGTCTCTTATACTTATGATGAAATAAAAAAAAAGAAAATTACGATGGCGTCGAATAATTACAGGAATAATATCAATGCTATGGGCTCTAAAAGTAACATCTACACTAGTTAAAATGCAACATTGCATTTTTATTAGTATACTTGTTAAAATGCAACACATATTCTTTAACCTAGATCACTTTGGAAGAAAAAATCAAATCTCAACAACACGTGAGCTATTAAGGATGATAAAAATGATTAAACACAGATTAACGAACCTGAATGGTGTGTTAGCCTTGGTAGAATGTAGGTCACAATTTTTATGGGTTTTAATTAAACTAACATTCTCCTAAGTAATAAGCCCAATCACGAAGTCCTAAAGCAGTAAAACACTATCTTTTTCGGTGCATTGTGGAAGATTTGTAACATGGGTAAGTAGCTATTTCCTTTAACTGCCATCCATAGATGCTAAGTACAAATTTAAAACGGAATTCGAATCAAAACAAATAGCTGATTTCTTCTCCCAATTTTCTTGTAAACTCACATAATACTATGTATTTTGAGTATAGATTAATTGTAAAGTTAAGGAAATTGATTTTATATTTTGAACTAGAAAATCCATGGATCAAAAATTTGATGAAAATGTACAGTTTTGGTATAATGCCACATATTAAATTTCATTTAACTTGCATTTTTTTTTTAATCACTGTGGTCACATATAGATGGATAGAAAAACAGATAGTGGACCTTATAGTTAGATTTTTTCCAAAATTAGGCACAGGTCTTCAATTTTGATGTTAATTTAATTATATTAAAGTCCAAATATGAAGTCCCACAAGAGTAATTTTTTAAAGAAATTTCGTAATTCTGAACAGCAAGAAGATGACGAGAGTGGCACCTGGATTAGCAGTTCCCACTCTATAGCCTCTGCACCATATCAACAGGAAAGCGTTTGATTCCTGATGTAAGATTTCAAATGCGACAAATTCGCTTTTGTTGCTGTTGTCGTCGTCGTTTGTTTGTTTGTTGGGTTTTGAATCTGAAAACATTTGGTGCCGAAACTGACTTCTTACTGTTAGAACATCGAAACCCCGATTTTGGTATTTAGGCAATATACAAGAATTTACCCATCTAGTTTCTTCTTCTTTTTTATATATACAGCATTTGCATACACGCGGGAAATCAGATAAAAAAATGCCTTGTTGATGAGCATGATCCAAACCGACATAATTTGACACCGACTTATCATTTTAATGACAAATCAATATCAAAATGCTATTCATCTAGATTTTAGCGATTTTTAGCAACCTTATTCACATACATTATGATGGATAGACAGTGATTGAACTACAGTAAGCAATTCTTGCCCAAATTTTGATAGAAATCTACAACTCTCAAACCAAATTTCACCAGTTCTCCTTATAGTGTTTTAAAGCTATGTGTTCACGAACATACAAATAGACAGATAAATATAAATGGAAGAGTGGTCTTCAAAAGTCGATTCTTTTACTTCTTTTCTTTACTACTGAAGTCATCTTAAAGTTGATTCTTTTACTGCTTTCCTTTACTGTCGAAGTCATCTTAAAGTCGATTCTTTTACTGCAGCAGTATTTTATATTTTGTATGCAAAAAAGTAGAAAGAAAGTATTTTCATTTTAAACCGACAGTTCCAAATACAAAAACTTACTGAAGAGTATTTATTACATCAGATAAATAAACGAATAGCATTTTCATATATTTACCTAAGAAATACTAACAAGAGATTAAAATCTAAGAAAGATTTTAAGATTAAAAAAGAATAATATTTTATATTTCTAAGGAAAATTACAATAAACATCTGTTAACACATGTTCCTTTTACTGTCAAAACACTTGCACTTATTACTTGTTAAGAACTTCTAGGCAAAACAATGACTGTTGATTAGTCATGCTTCACCTATTCGGGAGAAGGTACGGTCACACTGCATTACAAAAGAAAATATTGCCACAGAGTAATAATTACTATTAGACATTTGCCCTGGATTGTCTGTCTAAAATTAAATTATTTCAAAATAGAACTTTTCTCGAAATGTGCTTTTCTGAAATTTTTTTTCTCTTTATCATTTAAAAGAAAATTCATTAATTCAAAAAACCTTTTCATTTAAAAACATCTGTTATTATAAGAATTTTTTTAATAAAAATATTTTACTTGAATCTGTTTTCAAGTGATATGTAATAAAGATTTTTACTTCATAAATTTAATTTTTTTAAAATTTGAAGTTAAACTAATCTACGCTATCAAACTTTTCATCATTTTTCATGCAAAATTTAAAAGCAGATTATAAATTTTCATATTTTCTTACACAGCACGAATAAAATTTCCTAAAGACTCTACAAATTTTATTAAATATAAAAGAATAAAGTTTATCATACACTTTTATTCTAATTTAGCTGGTTTAATGTTTGTCAAAATGGAATTTTTTTATCGTCTTTATATTCATTTACTAATATACTCGAGGTTTGAAATTTTTTACACTTCATGTTTTACGTTGTTTTAATATTTTCAGAATTTGATTATTAGTTAATTATTAATTAAATTTAAAATTTAATTCTATATTGGTATTGAATTTGGAATGTGACTATCAGTTAATTATTAATGAAATTGAAAATTTAATTCCATACTTGGTATTGAATTTGGAACTTGACTATCAGATAATTATTAATTAAATTCTAAATTTATTTCCATACTTGGTATTGAATTTGGAACTTGACTATCAGTTAATTATTAATTAAATGTAAAATTTAATTCCATACTTGGTATTGAATTTGGAACTTGACTATCAGTTAATTACTAATTAAATTCAAAATTCAATTCCATACCCGGTATTGAATTTGAAACTTGACTATCAGCTAATTATTAATTAAATTAAAAATTTAATTCCATACTCGGTATTGAATTTGGAACCTGACTATCAGTTAATTATTAATTAAATTCAAAATTTAATTTCATACTTGGTATTGAATTTGGAAAAATTTGATGTGAAGGTTGAAAATTGAAGATACTAAATATCCGATATTCAGCATATTAATGAAAGTGTTTTTAAAGGGTTGTTTTAGTTATTTAATATGACTTGTTTCATTTTTGCGATACCGAATCTTGTTATCTATTTCAAACTCACTTTTTAATGTGCTACAATTTTGAGATTTTCCACAATTGCGTGTTTTTATGAAAATATATGATTTTGATATTTTCAAAATTTAATCAGTTAATCAATTAATTTAGCTAAATTTTGATTCCGTACAATTAATTTGACAAAAAAAACTTATTTTAAAATTACATTTTAATAATACATAGAATGAACTTAAGTTAAAAAGAAGAATGATAAATCGTAATTTAATATCTAAAAGATAATTAATAAAAAATATTTTTTACTGCAAGTATGTTTTTAAATTTATTATATATATTATTTCTCTACGTATGAGAGGTTTACACCAAATTGCCATAAACAGCTGATTTTTTTATGAGACATTAGTAGAATTTGTAATAAGAACCAAATTTTTTACTCAAATACACAAAGAAGTTTTTAATGAAATCTTTAAGTCAATTAAATAAATCATTACCATTTTTATTAATGAAATTCATAAAAATATCCCAAGTACAGAAACTAGTAAGACATTTTTTAAAAATATTTTTATATAATGATATCAAGACATAACACAATCTTTCAATTTCCATAAATCTAAAATTTTTAAAAATAAACCATATTTTAATAATCAAATGATTAATATGTATCAATATCTAAAAATGATGGAATTTTAATGATAGATATGACACACCAAATGCTCGAACATAATTATTTGGCAAAGAATCTGCCTATGCAGATATTTGGTGCGATATATAAATACTCAAATTAATCGATATCATGAGATCTTGTTCCATGATGTCAACATTAAATAAAACTCTATATTTTTTCATGGATTTTACAATAATGACAGAACAAGTGGCAAATACATAGTAACGATATCGATTTCTAAATAAAAAGCCCATCATTTACAGATACCGGTAGGTATCTATATTTAGTATTAAAATATATTTTGTTTCTTTGAATTTGGATTTCTGTTTTGCAGAAATTTACAGATAGGAGCTATATCCTGATATCACCATTGTTTAATTTCGCTCTAGCTGCTAGATCTAGTGATATTTGAGAATTTTGAGAATTAATAATAAATATCACCCGCAAAATGCCAGAACATGATGATTCGTTAAAGCATTGAACGGAAATTATGAACTGGACTTATTATATATTTAATATTCTACAATCGTTTCAAGATTAAATTAATCGGCATCCTGATTGAATTAAATATTTCGTCAGATTTATAAAACAATGATTTTTACAACTACAGCAAGAGATTTTAATAACTATAGTAGTACTATTAAGTAAAGAGTACGATACCAAATTTCTACAAACAATCTTAAGTTGAAAAATTTAATTGCTACAAATTTAATATGCACGAATCTGCGCCCTCAACAGAGAAAAAAAGAGACTTGAATTTGCTTTCATGAGGCTGAAATTCGGCGGACAGGCCGCCGTGGGCCAGAATAATGAGTATATTGTTTTAGTTTTAAAAAATAATGCAAGCCGATTTTAGGTCATACGATAAGAATCTGAATGCTGCATCTTAAAACATTTTTTATCGAAATGAAAGTTCATAAAACATGTTCCATTTCTTTCATTTTTTCAACAACGTTCAGAAAAAACTCACTATTATTCAATACCTATTTTTTTTTTTTAGTATTATACGAGATGATATAGCCAAATTAAAAACATTAAGATAGCAATCCATGTCGAAAAAAAAGCAAAATTTACAATTTACATCGTGGATTTCTAAAATAAGTCATTTCCCCCAAAATTTCGTTTTCAGGGAAAAGTAAATTTTCTTAATTATGTTAACGCAAGGCGTTTCAAAACTAAGCTTGTATAAAGAATGAGTCTATATTTTTTGAGGACCTTTATATTTCAAAACATTTACATTTCGATAGAAATGTAAAATAAATATTCCAACTTATGCAGAGGCGGGTTCCAAATCTGAGTCCAATTTCTGCCAAACGATACAGTTACCCCCGCCACTGCAATATAGATTTTTTTCCCACCGATACAGAATTTTTTTTCCCCTCCGATACAGAAAGATCTCATGCCAAGGTGGATTTCAAATATAAGTCCAGAGAAAAAAAAAAGTACAAATTCTGCGAAGATATTTGAAACTCAAAAATTCACATAGTGTATATTAAATTAAAATACGGTCGGTTTCTAATTTTTTAAAGATATAGCAAGAAAGTTCGTTAATATTATTAACCATTAAGGAATTATGATTTTTTTACAGAATTTTTTTTTCTCTCTCTCTCTTATATATCTTATATATTTGATGTGACCCAGATAATACATGGTAAATAATAATCGAGGCGGTATCTGCGTAAAAAATAAATTTATAATCTGTCAAGATTTTTAAAACTCAAAAATTTCAAAAACCCCAATTAAAAACATGACTATCAATTAAAAAAGTTTTGATTCAAATATAATGCATGTAAAATTAAATGAAATTCGGATTCCATTTTTAAAATAAACTTAGCAGATTGGTTAATCAATACTATTAATTATTTAAACAATATTAACTCATGCACAAGACTTTTCTTTAATTTTCAGGACATGATCGATGTAATCTATGCTAGATAATGACCAAAGCGACCGAATTTATAAATTTGCTCTACATGAATTCTAACAATGCAACCTTTCAACATTTTTAACATTCAACCTGAAAATCACAAAACAGCCCCGATTAATCAGTTTTAAAAAATACATTTAGTGAAATATAACATACCCCAAAAACAAAACACTCGAAAAATAA
>JAOUZG010020776.1:2547065-2574986 GCA_026289955.1 Argiope argentata | reverse complement strand
ATTATCCTTTGATGAATTCAGAATTATTGCTGTCTAATTATCCTTTGATGAATTCAGAATTATTGCTGTCTAATTATCCTTTGATGAATTCAGAATTATTGCTGTCTCATTATCCTTTGATGAATTCAGAATTATTACTGTCTGATTATCCTTTGGTGAATTCAGAATTATTGCTGTCTGATTATCCTTTGATGAATTCAGAATTATTGCTGTCTAATTATCCTTTGGTGAATTCGGAATTATGGCTGTCTGATTATCCTTTGATGAATTCAGAATTATTGCTCTCTGATTATTTTGTAAAAAACTAGAATATAGAGGCAGAAAAAAAATTGATTCAGTAAAAAAATTGAATTGAATGGTATATTATTCTGAAATTTTGTTATATTCTATGTATTATGGAGATACATCTATTTCTAAATAATTAAGATTAGATTATTTTATTTATAGTTTAGTTTTCGCTAACATAAAAATTGAGTAAAGCCGCAAAATTAAAAAAAAAAATGCCGCAATTTGCAAACCGCCACCTAAAAAAATAAAGAAGGGGGGGGGGGGACCTAGACTGAGTAAAACATTTGAACTGAATGATATATCACTCTAAAATTTTGTGGTATCCCTCGTATTATGGAGGACATCTATTTCTAAATAATTAAGATCAGATTATTTTGTTTGCTATGTACTTCTCGCTAATATAAAAGCTGACTAAAGCAACAAAATTTAAATGATAATGTCGCAATTCGTAAAGCGATGCGAAATTTTCCAAGAACTCCTTTGATGAGTTCATAAATACCGCTCTCAGATCGTTTAGTAAAAAACAAGAATAGGATGGGAGAAAAAGAAAAAATAAAGTGATTAAAAATTTTAAACTAGGCGGGAAATCACTCAGAAATTTTGTAATATTCTATGAATTATGAGATATATTTATTTCTAATTAACTAAAATAAGATTCTTTTGTTTACTAAACTGTAAATTTGTAATATTCCATGAATTAGGAGATACATCTATTTCTTTCTCCTAGCTAATATAAAAACTGAATAAAGCAGCTAAATTTCACGAAAAATGTTGCAATTTGCAAAACGTTGCGGAATATTCTACACAATTCATTTCAGGAGATCAAACTTATTGCTCTGCGATCATTTCGTAAAAAGCTAGAATAGGATGGAAGAATAAAAGGGGGGGGGACTAAATCGAGTAAAAAATTGTAACTGAATGGTACATCACTCAGAAAATTTGTAATATTCCATGAATTAGGAGATACATCTATTTCTAAATAATTAAGATCGGATTATTTTGTTTACAGTTCATTTCTCGCTAATACAAATATCGAACTGAATCATCAAATTTTTACGCAGTATCATGCATCAATTGTGAGAAATGAGCATTCACGAGCGTGAAACTTTCAATTATTACAACGCTGAAATAATACATATTGCTTATCAGGTGAGGGTGATGAAACTAAAGGAAAGTAATTTAGTTTTTCATAATTTTCATCCTTATAAAGACGCGGAATAATTATTCTACATTATTCGAAAATGAGGATAAGATGTAAGATAAATAAGATACAATACTACGTAATATGTTATACAAATCCTTTGACGAGTTCAGAATTAGTGATCCCAGTTCACATTTTGGTAGAAAAAAAAAAGTAACATATTGTGGGGAAAAAATTAGCACGATATTAATGCGTTTCGCCCAGCAATTTCCTAAAAAATTATTGATGTTTGTTGTTTATAAGGCACTGCCTTCCCACATTACTGTGAATATAACTGAACCAAGAATATCTGGATTATTGTTTAGCTATATATTTTGATATATACATATACATCGTATTCAAAACAACTTTTTCTTTCACTGGATTTCTATAGAGAGATGATAAGTCTAATTCAATAAAATAAATGTAAAATGCAGTTGCCGATGGCAGTTACATCATCATTAATGATTATTACAGAACAATATGAGTAATAAGACAAATGATAATAATAATAATCATTATAACTCATTTAAGCGCCATGTATAATATATACGATTAATAATATCCAATCTCAAGTCAGAGTAATTGTAATATCGCGATTAGAATATCCTACAAGTATAGTTTATGTAAATATATATATATATATATAGGAAAGATAATATTAAATGGTAATGCAATCGATATATGCTTTAAATAGCGGGTAACTATTAAACATTTTCAAGAACTTACATGAAAAGATACTTTAATTTCTATCAAATGTTTGGTCTTCAATTTTTAGATGAGCTTTCTTAATGAACAATTACGCTAAACAGAAATTTCCTTAGCTAGATGGAAATAAAAGAAATTTTCTTCAAATAAGTGTGACTGAGGAAATCAAAAGATTAACATTATCATTAGATTTTTTTAACCTATGAAGGGAAACTCGACCACATTTGGTTCTACCTGGGAGGGGGAGGGACTTTATTCGATCTTTGCTCCGAATACATAACAAAAAAATCTTCTAAAACATACATTAAATAACATAAATTCATCACTGCACTACAGCACGCATAATTTTTTATGTGACACCGGTTACATAATATCAAGTCGAACCACCAGATTCAAAACTACGAATCTTTCCAAGCACATCAGATTTCTCCTTCAGATTCAAACGACTCTTCGTTACAGCTTGAACCGAAAATACCAAAAATAGTAATAATAAATTTAATTCACGTTCTTTTTTTCGGGTCTTTTTTTTATCAGAAATAACTGCAGAGTATGATTATACAATTTTAAAAAATACATTTCTTTTAAGAATATTTGAATTTCACAACGTTGTTTTTAAATAAAATATTATCTATGATTTAAAAAGGGGCACTTTTATTCAGCGTCATCAATAAAGAAATGAGGTGGGTTTTTTTTTTTTTTGTCAAAAATCTAAAGGTGAAAAAAAAATTGTAGAACTACGAAATTTTGAAAAAAATAGCAATATAAAATTACAAAGGGAAAAAAAATATTAAACATTCACTGCAAAATTTTTTTTAAATTCTTTACATTATAAACTCGGCAAAATACATTAAAAATGTAATTACAATTTCAATTTTCTAGGAGTATTTCTAACTGCTATTCATATTTTTTCGATTTTTGTTTTCACCACCAGACTTTTCAATAATAATAATAATAAAACGTTTCCTTTCTAATACATTGAGAAAAATGATTTCATAGTTATTATAACACATTTAATTTGTATTTTTTATTCCAATTATTACGTTCTAAATGGGAATCTTAAGATCTATCAAATCGTTTACAACAGAAATTAAGATTTTAAAGATACCATTTGAAAAGATCACATTTTAATCGAGACTATATATAAAAACCACATTTTGATGAACGCGTGAGACGCGACTTAGAATTTTGTGTCAAGGAGAAAACGACTGGACCGCATCCCATTTAGTTGAAGTTTACGATAAACTGGGGTAGGACACTTCCGTGGAAGATTACTATATTTAACTAAATTATCAGAACTATAGCATTTAATGCTCCACTTTCTACTCGCGATCTTATCAAAATTACAAGCACATGAAAAATTTTAATATTTTTCAAGTTCGCAGCTGATTTATTAAATGTACGCTTCCCAATTCATATTGTCTTTCGATGGATTCGATTTTCTGTTTAGCATTTAGATATCAATGCTATAAAAAACTGATAAAAGAGTGTAATTTAATCGTCTTTTATCAATGTTTCGCATGAAATGCGCACCGAGATTTCATCTGGGATAAGGCAATGTAATTTTTAAGTCACAAAAATATTCGAAAAAACAGTTTTGTCCCATTCATCAAAACGGGAAAATGTAAAAAATTAGGAAAAAATTCATTTCATAATTTTTTTAAAAAGTACGAGAAATTATGTACATTTTAAATCATCTCATAACATCATATCTTATAGACCATAAAAATAGACCATAATTATAGACCATCATGTCTTATAGACCAGAGAAAATAAAGTAACACCATCCAAGTTATCAAATTACAAAAGAGATTCAAGTCTCAATTACAAAAGATATTTTCCACCACACTGATATGATTTAAAGGTATAGTTTTCCGGATGATAAGAAAATATATTTTGGTTTCTGGGATCTGCCATAAGCCCCCCCTAAAAATATAGTAATAATAATGAACGCGTTTCAAGAAAGTATGGCGGGAAAACTACACGGCATAATTATAACTGAAATAGAGTTATTTCCTACAAGAACGCATTTCTGCAACGAGTCTCAGTTATTCAGGATGCTATTTTAATTAAATGCAACTATTTACAGTCCTGAAAAAATGTATTTTAGTTTTACGAATCGGCCGCAACTCTCAAAAAGAAAGTCCTAATTGCCATCATGGAAGTGCAGCAGGAAAAGTTGTGACAGCGCGCATTCCTACAACGCGGCTTAGATATAATTGTTTACATAAAATGCGGCTTCTTGTTTGAAGGGCAAAATAATGTATCCAGATTAAGAAACTGAACCGACTCGTAAGTAATACAAAAACAATAATTACACAGATGTGGAAAGATTTCCTGCTTTCATTGACTAAATATTGATTTGAACCAAAAGAAATTAAGGCAATCAATTTTTAATGCCTAAAGAAATAAACAACCGAAGATATACTATTCTTTTTGAATAGCCGACAATGAAAAATGGAAGAATTCGCAGTTCGTGCCTACTATTAGTCATTCGACTTGGAAAATAATAGAAAACTAATTGTTTTAAACAAATAATAAAATTACTGCGATTAACTTTTCAATGAGCATCTTATTTGAATATTTGCTCCGTCAAATTTTAATAAAAAAGTTTTATAAATAGCAGTTAAAGGTATTTCAACTTTTCACTGAAATAAATGTTATCATTAAATGATTCACTGAGCAAGATTTTTTTTATTATTTTTAAAATAATGTTGTCTCTATTTAAATTTGGAGTATTAAAATATTTCAAAATTCTTTTATGGAAAATTAATGTTTACGAAATTATAAATTATTATACGAAGCAGATATAAGTATTCAGCAAATATTATATTATATGTTTATATTGATTTTCCAATGGATAATTGAAGAATAAAGCAGCACTCATTGTAACTCCCTCCCTCCACCCCCCCCCCAAATTAAATACCACTTTTCACTTTAAAATGTTCAAATGAGCAAAGTTTTACAATGTGGTTAATGTAAATAGCACTCGAGTAATCTTCTAAACATTTCAAAAGAGGGAATAAAGAAGCCGACAGCATTTTTTAGCAATATTTTTCGCTTTTGGCATTTACAACCTTACCATTTTTAGTTTTCAGTTGCATTAATATTTTTAATGAAATTCTATAATGTCAAAATCAAATGTTAATCCAAACTGCATGTTCTACAAAAGATCGTAATCTTTCGCTAGCTCTCTAACATCGTTACCTTGATTACCATATTTATGACATACAACCCAAAACGCTCTGACTTGCATTTTAAAATAATTCCTGGTTTCACGGTTGCATTTATATTGTCTAAACTATTATACCTATCAGTTTTTTTATGTATTTAGTTATATAAGGTGATGCATCATGTCACGTGTTCGGCCGAACAACAAAAAAATTCTTTGTCCATCACTCTTTTAGACTTTAGGGCCACAAATCAGCATTAACGACATGTTTTATAATGAGGTCATACGTCATCCATGTGACTTTGCGGCTGCCTTTTAAACTGAAAAACGAGATTTAAATATTAATATATGAAAGATATTAAACTATTATCTAATTTTCAAACGAATTTCTATAATTCAATAAGAACTAATCAAAAGGCAAACTTTTGATTTCATCCAAAAAAAATTTATGATTCGGTATTTGAAGTAAATAAAGTCTTCAAAACCAATTTGAAACGACCAGCGATTGATATTATTTATGCACGAGACTGACCTAACGGCAAAGATGCCAAAAAGTGGTCCTCCATACCGGCTTCAAAACAAGAAGTGGAAAGCAGACATCGAAACAACCTTGTAAAAACAACTTTCGTTGATCATTCATTACCAGCCGCCTCTTCCAGTGAGTTTACAAGGAAAGGGCACACGTGTTTCAGACCTGAATGAACTCGGGAGGCGAAGAATACGTGCAAAAAATCCACGAGTCGCGTTCAAACCTCAAAACTTTCGCTTTTTAGCACAATAAACGATCGTTTTGTAATTCGTAGGAGGGTTTACAATGTAAGTGGGAAATGGAGGTGGCGGTAAACCTTTCGTCAGTGCATTGTTTCGAGCGATGCGCCTGACCCCGTTTTCGCCACCACCTGCGGCAATGGGTCAAACTAACTCTTTCGGCACTCCCACAGGTAGGATTGAAGTACTCACCTTGCATACTAGTCAACAACTGTAAGCATATGGAGAAAGTTGCAGTGAACTATGGGTCAGAAATAATTGCCCATTACAAACAAGGTACGTAATAAAAGTCGGACAAGTTCAAGTGACACAAATTTAATTTGCTTCCGTGCTTCACAACACAGCAAAACAGTGATATACACGAGACGTTGAGGGAATATCAAATAAGAGTAGATAGACAACTTTTTAATCGGTGAAATGATAGGATTGATTTAGAAATAGATAAACGAGATTCGGGAAAGACTACGGATTCGGAAAGCTGATTTTGAGAAGCGATTTGTCGTCAAGATAGATGACTAGTAATGTATGTTGTCAATTAGATGTCACAAGAGAGATGAAAGGAGGTGCCTTGAATTATCGATGAGAACACAGCTGTTAAATAAGAAATAAGTGAAGTGCTATATTTGCGCATTCTTCTCAAGATCGATTGATTTCAGTCCGGCGTAAACACAATACGTATCTCTATACTAAAAACAAATCAATTAGGTTCCCGATGGTAACTTGAGATATATATCGCAACCATGGTTAGAGGAAACTATTATACAAATTTCCACTTTATACAGGCAAAGGAGGTTGGAGAATGCAGAATTTGCAGTTCCATGTATCAGATAACGGAATCGTCGTTTTTAAGCCTAGTTTCAACAACCTGTCGAATCTTCGGGCGGGCCACCGGTTTCCCCGTTTAACCCTTCTTGTGGTTTCTTGGGGTCCTTTGATGCCTGGACATCGACAATTTACCGACAATTTGAGGGAAACTTTGGACGCGTCCACAGGCATCAAAAGACCCCAAGAAAGAGGGGTAAAACGGGGAACGCGTGGCCTACCTGAAGATTCGACAGGTCATTGGAATTAGGCTTTACAAAGAATCAGGACGTAGGCCAGTGATTTTTCTATCATAAAGCATATATCTCAGTATAACGCTATCATGATCTCATTTCATACAATAAATCCTTTTTTTTTAATGATGAATTGTTAAAAAAAATGTAATCGATTTTCACTGTAGAAGAAAAGATCGTTCTTTAATATTTACATTATGAGACAAAACTCACTAGATTATTGTCAAATACTTAAATATTTTATTAGCATTATCTTTTGTACCATGATATTAAATTCAGAACTATATTCTATTATTGAATTTAAAGTAGGAATGAAAATTTCAAAGAACCTAAAATTAAGAATTCTTTAAGCAAAAATCCTTTCCTTTTCCACTTTTGCATTCTCCGGCTTTAATTACAATTATAATAATAATAATTACACAACCCGAAGTTGAAATACATTCACAAAACATAAGGTTACATAGTTTGACATTACACCCAGGTATGGTTTCGTTGAATTGACCGGAGAAGAAACGATTGATGGAAAAGAAGATATTATCAATTTATAGAAAAGGAACAAAGGGAAATGTGCATCTTCCTGACTTCCTACGTAAAAGCAGGAAATTTTATTTATATCTGATAACTCTCATGATTCTAAGAAAGCAAAAATTCCCCACATAAAGCTTCTTTCCATACGCAAGTGGTTTTAACGCAAAACGTTTTTTTTCAAAAATTTCATAATCAATTCAATCAATAATTTTAATTAGTTATTATTTCATTTAATTAAAATAAAACATCAGCGCACAGATTTATCTAGGACTGCCCTATTTTTGAAGAAAAACAGTCAACTACGTAAATCCTATAAATTCATAATCTTAGATATATTTTTTATCAAAAATATCTGTTTTGATCCGAAGTAGAGTTTCATAGACTAATTTAAATGTGCGAAAATACGGACAGATCCACCAATACTAATAATCAGAAACGAATAGGAAAGCTTTGATAATTTGAACATTCCTTTTTAAAAACCTTTTTTTTTTTTTTTATGAAACTTCTTTTTCTTTGTTACGAACGGCAAATTCGATTACTTGTTTCATTTTTCTGCTTATACGGAAATATTTTCGATAAAAATTATTTTTATTTCAGTTATATTTTCTCAAATTCCCGATCAAATTTGTAACACAGTAAAATATTTCACGTTAATCGGAGAGTTTTAAGATATTAGTTTTCAGGAAAAAGATATCGTTAAGATACGACAAATACAATAAATCTATGACGAATTTTATACTTATATACGAAAGAACTGTGAAAACACTTTCTAAAGAAAAAAAACCTAACCAATTCTTTAATAATCTTAGGAAAACTTAAGCGTAAATAATATGGTAATAATGAATTTAGCAATAAAAAACAGTCCTTTTGTTTTGTAAATTTGTGAACATATTAAAACAAACACACAAAACCTTTATAAAATATTTACATTTCTAAACTATTTATATTCTGACAGTAATCAAAAATATCGATTTAATAAAAAGCTTCTATTTTCGTAATATAACAACTTCCTTGAGCTGTACGAAGAAGGTGAGAAAGAGTAAGCCCTGACTATAAACAGTAGATAGCTAAATTCAGAAATTAAATTATTTTAATTAGTAGTAAAACTAAATAACTTGTTTTAACTATTCATTAAATTTAAATAACTTGTTTTAATTATTCAAGAAATTTAAACATATTTTAATTATTCAAGAAATTTAAACATATTTTAATTATTCATTTAATTGATTCAATTGTTTTGAAATTATTTCCTTTTTACGAAGGATTATTCTGCACCAAAACTTAGCTAATAATGCAAAAATACAATTTAAAAGTTGCTGGTTAGTTAATTTTTTATATAAAAAGTTAAATAATAAAAACTATTGAAAATTAAATTTCTTAAAAATAGATGTTGGATTCAAAAAAGTAAAATCCAATGATTGCTTTAAATAAACAAATTGAATGCGAGATAGAATAAAATGTATACAAGTCAGAACGGACAGTCTTATAAATCCAGTGAATCATTTTAAAAAAATTCTTTTAATTGATACCAATTAGCTATTTTAAACAAATGAAGTGATAAAAGAAATGATTTCTAAGAAAAAATCTGTACAACTAGTATATACGTGAATCACGACGATGGAAAAGAAAGAATACAAAATAAATCATATCAAATTTGGATTGTAAAACTTGTCACATATATAAAAATATATTAACTAATTGGATAAAGAATAATAATAAGCAGTGAGAAAAAAGAGTTGTGAAGAAGATTCAATAAGAGTCGTGTTGTTATAAAACGCCATTGCATCTTTCGTGAATTTTTTTATTATTTATAAATGATTTATAATAAAATGCAAAAGAAGTCAGAAACATTTGGAACAGCAAATACTAACTGAGAATACTAACTACATATAAAATTTATATATAATAAAACTTCAAAAGAAATCGGAATGAAATAAAGAATATATCAATAGCATAGCATTCAGGGGTAGGAAATTTATTTATACTTTGCACATTTAAATAGTCCATTTTTGGTCATGATTGAATCAAATGGGGCATCAAAATTAAGTAAGAAATTAGACAAATAATTTAATAATATAATTAATAAATAAAACTAAAAAAATTCCAAACGTTCATATTGAAAATTAGTTGTTTTGAAAAAATGTCACATATCCTATCCATTTTTGATGCACAGATTCAACTTTTTATTCCAAAATGATTACAATTAATCTAAAGTTATTATCGATATTTAATGAAACATTGATTCTACAAAATATGATTATTATTTTCCATCTTACGATTTCATTACTTTTAAAAATCTACAAGGTCTTAAATAAAATATATCAATTAATGAATAAATTGTATTAACTGATTTTTTTTGAAAACTTTTATGCTTTCCAGAATCATTATATATATTGAACATTTAATTCAAATGCCTATAATTTTATCGATTTTTACTGCATCATATTCTTACTAATAAAACATTATTACATACTTCGATGCTTCAAGACCTATTGATTTTAAAAACCGTGACTTTTATTTTGCACCATGTGATTCAATCATTTAAAAAAAATACTGAAATTGAAATAAATATATTAATTAATGAATAAATTATATTAACTGGTAAGTTTTGAAAAATTGTCATTATTGTCGGAAACTTTAAATAAACTCAACATTTAAGATTTCAGATTTGCATATAAAAATAATTAATTCGTTACAATGACGAAATACATACTACATCCATCATACACATACTACTACTACTATCCGAACGAAATAATTGCTAAAATAATTAATGGGGAAAAATGACTGATATCATTATTTTATTTGTGCAAAAAACAGTCATTTAACGAGTCTTTTTATTACATCAATTATGTAAAGAAGGCACGTAAAGACATAAACGCTTACTACATTTCATCATTAAATCATTTATTAGAAAAAAGGAATCATTTATTGAACTTTCGTTTGTTTGGCTTATTTTCATAGACAGGAGTAAGTTACTGAAATGGGTTAGTATTCATTAGAAAGCACCAATGAATTCATAATTTGTTCTCTTAAAATCTGTTCTGTTGCAACCTAAAAGAAATGTGTTCTAGAGCAATAAGCAAAGGTAAACAAAACTTTACATCATTTCCAAATACCAGCTTGATAAACCGGTTGTCAACAACCTTATGACGATAAAACATTGTTACCCTAAAGATTCAACATTACAATGTTCTGCATTTTTGACATTCTTTATCCCATAAACCTCATAGAATGAATTCATCAAGCAAATGCTTTTCACAAGAAACTCAAAGTTTATAAAAGAGATCATCAGCATTTATGTAACTTTTATGTCTGAAATAAAACATAAAATAAACCATTGTCATAAGTAGCCTGAACTAGACCAGAAGTAAAGTAGGTGACAAATGTCTAAACGGTTTACTCACGCTTACGCTAACAGACAAAAAAAAGTTTACTTCTGAAAAGTTCTTTTATATGTTATTCTCTGGGAATATTTTTATACGAAATTTCTATAAAACAGAATTTTTACTTAAAGAAATAATGCATGCACAGAAGTTTTATTGAGCATTATTAGTTGTTCTTGGAGTATTTATTTACTGAAATAAAGAGATAAAATAACGAATATTGAAATAATAAATATTGACTATAACCGAATATTAAAATATTTATGGCCGACCAAATATTTCTATAGAAATCTCGTTTAATATTTATGCGTTATTTCAGATATAAATGAATGTTCCTGGAGTATATATATTTGTTGAAGTGAAGAACATAATAAAAAAAACTGAATACAAACGAATACTGAAATAATAAATATTGACTACAACCAAATATTCAAATATTTATAGTCGTCAAAATCTTCCTATCAAAAACTCGTTTAACAAATATGTAATATATCAATTATAAATGAATGTATATTTTTTGACAGGAATAAATCTTTTCATTAAAAGAAGATTCATTTTTATTGGCAAATAAATAATGAAATTACCCTGCAGGAATTTCTATCTGAATAGGTAATTCCTGCGTTTCGAGTATCCAGCATATCTGTAGGCACAATTTATACGCGAAAATTTTACAGTATTTTATAATGTAATTAATTTTATACATTTTATAAAACAAAATTACAGCTTTTTATTGTTCTATAATAAGATTATGACAATGCATTCTATGCGATTCTACATATTGAAATGTATGATGGGATATTCTTTAAATTTCTTTTAACAGTTCAGTTCAATAACCGAATGTTTGCACCATCCAAGACCCTAAAATCTCTAAGAACCTCATTTCTCTTAGAATGATAAAGAATTATGTATACTTAAGCCTAAAACCTACAATAATAAACTTATAAAGTGCCTAATTTAATCAGCGAGAGTAGCCTCCCAGAATTTTTTTAACATACTTTTTAGCAAATGTACTTGCGTATTATTAACTATATGAGATTGGCGAACAATAGTTGAGACAGAGCCTATTAGAGGGCGATTTTTTGGCGATTAATTGTTGGTATACGGTTAAAACAAAAGTACTAGAAGATCGAATCTGTATTTTGGACTTTTTGTCCGATCGATTTAAACAAAAATATGAAACAGAACTACAATTGTGGTCACAAAACCAAAAATCAAATTTCATATATTTAAATTATTGCATTTTTGAGTAATCAAATTTTCATACATAGAAAGTACGCAACGATAAACTTGTACACAACGAAACATCAAAGTACATAACGATAACAGATGTTATTATCATGTACTTTCCATCAGACGGTCAATTCTTTGACAGATTTGACTCCAAATATACATATGTCTATGTATCAACTTTAACCACCAAGCACTCTTTGCTTTACAGTTATCACGTTTACTTTTATTCGGACAGCCGGATAGACACACTACTTCTAAATTGATTTTTTGTTCAGAATTTACAAATTTAGACTAGAAGCCACAAACCAATTTTCATGCATCTAGCTCGAGGCCTTTTTGAGCTATCGTGTACGCAGATAGACATAATTCCAATGACATGTTTTTCGAACTCAGAAAAGTCTTAAAGAGTAAATATTCTTCAATATCTCCAGATCGAACTTTTTGACGATTACAATACATTCGAGAAGGTAAAAAGTAAAGAAGAGAATCTATAAAAATGAGTCCCAATTAGTACATTAGTGTACTCTAAACAGGAAAATTATCCATGTCCCTTATAAATGACCTAATTTCCGAATGTTTTATTTTTTCAAAAATAATTAAATTTTAAATATAACATATTAGAAAAATGCTTTTTAACAAAATAAGGATATGAGCTTTTTTTGAGTACATATATTTCTTTGTATGGTTTCTTTGTTTATCATGCAATAGGAAATATCAACATCATTTCAAACTTGTAAATATTCTCCTCAATGTATTTTATATCGTAAGTTGAACTTATTAATAGAAGCTTCATTCGGTGACTAAGGAGTCGCATCTTCATCACGTGACCTTTTATAAAAGCAGGTATTACCCAACTTGTCTGCTCAAACAGATTATTTAAAACTACTACATTTCGATGTATCGGTGTATGCACTAGATTTTCAAATAAGATCAGGAGTCCATTCCTTTTAAATCTCCCCATTAGAAACAATCAAATTTATGACTGCAGTCAAAACAAACAATCAGTAAAAGAAACTTTTGTTATTCTGGAAGGATAGTAACTCGATGAAATGCCTAGTCTAAAAATTTTCGCAAATACAGGAAACTTCCATTTCCAAATATTCAAATAATGCGTAAGATGAAAATGGCAATTTGTTATCGGAAGCAATCTAAAGCATCCAAATGCAAATGCATATGAACAAGGGAGAATAAATAGAAATCGCCCATAATATATACAAAATAATTTAAATAAAAAAAATCGTCTTGATTTAAAAATATGACACACCTCTCATCCAAAGATAATTTTGTTGAATATGTGTTTCAAATTTTTTTAAAAAAATAGTTCTAATCTAAAATGGTATAATATGTGATATATGTCAAATAATATTACAATCATACGTTCATGTCAAAAAAGTATGTAGGGAATAAAATACTTTTTGTAACATGAAGGGTTTTAGTGTGAACGGTGGATTTGCTACTTAAAATTAAGCACTCTATAGGAGATTCAAGAAAAATAACTATTCATGATTCTTTAATAACAATTATTATTATAGAATAATACTTGATCAACGATACTCCCAAACTAATCATACATAATACATATCTATGCTTTATTCCTTAAATAGAATAATTATAACTATATTGCCGGCGTTCCGGCACAAGGGTAGAGTGTCTTCCTCGTGATCTGGGCATCCCGGATTTGAATCTCGGTCAGGGCATGGTTATTCTTCTGTGCTCTATTTGTGAGGTACGTGGATGCCCCCCCCCGCTGTAAAAAGGGGCTGTGCAAGCGGGAGTGTGTGTGTCATCCTCATTTCAGTTAGAAGTCAAACTTCTGCCTTCGGGTGCTCAGGGGTCCATACACTCAGAAACTACTGCACCCCTCCTTTCGTTGTAAAACGGACAAGTCGTCATCATCATTATTATAACTATATTAATACAAAATGCAAGTTATATAGCTTGCAGTAATCTCCCCCACCCCATCTCCATTTTTTTAAAAACCTTTTTGAGTAAATATTTTTTCCGCTGTTTCATATGTTTACATATATAATCATTCAGAAAATAAAACAAGTTTCAAAACAAAACAACAAGCTTCAATGTATTTCCTAAACATGTTGAAGCTTCAGTTAGATACTTTTTTTTCTATGTGAATTCCTACAATATGAAATTCATTTTTAATAGTTCCGTGTAAAAAGTACATTATTCAATCGAAAGTGAAAAAACAAATCTTCGAACTGATAGCTTAAAAATAAAGGGGAGAAAAGTTTGCAAAACATGAAGAATCAATTTTTCCAAGTTTTGTTATCGCTGCATCCAATCAGAAATGTCATTTTTCAGCGTAGCTGTTGTTCGTCTCTTCTTTGCCGATGAGGATAAATTAGTTGAACACTGTACTTTTCGCAGCACGCGAGGAATAATTTGCCAAAGTATTTCAAACGATTATTTTTTCTGGTGCTATTTTTCTTTAAATTTATTGTGGATCAATTAATAAATTTATTAAATTTATTAATTGATCCACAATGCGGCATGAAAAAAGATTAGTATAAAATATCCATATTTAAATTTTGCCGGCTTTCTGGCACAGAGGTAGCGCGTCTTCCTCGTGTTCTGGGAGTCCCGGGTTCGAGTTCCGGTTCGGGCATGGTTGTTCTTCTGTGTGTGAGATGTGTGATTGTACCCCCCTGTAAAAAGGGGCTGTGCAAGCAAATGTGGAGAGTGTGTAGCTAAAGTCGTACTCTTGGGCCTAGTTGCCGCTGTTTCTAAAACAAGAGACGCTTATTTTGGTTTAAATCTGATGCTGTTTCAGCGGTGGGCTTGTCCATGGTAAGTGCCATAAGTAACAACAACATATTTAAATTCAAAATTAGCAAGCAGCTATTCGTCGAATCTCATGAAATGTGGAGGTTAAGCTTAATTATTTTATCCCTCTGCTTTAAAACGACACTAGGGCAAATTTGGATACAGACCACGTAATTTTGGGCCACGGTCAGATAATGAGGACGACACCTGAGCTGACACACCCTCTCCAAACTTCTACACCACATCAGCAGGAGGGCCCAACTGATTTAACGTGCACCAGAGGCTCTTACACGGTGGTTTTCTGTGGAATCAGGTTTCGAACCTGAAAACCCTACGGTTCTGAAGCCGAGACCTTACCACCAGAACACTATGGCCCCATGAAATTTATAGTGTGATGAGATAATGGAGAAATTTATTTGGTATAAACATAATTTTGATAATGGATAATTTGATATAAACATAAATTTGATAATGGATAATTTGATATAAACATAATTTTGATAATGGATAATTTTATATAAACATAATTTTGAAAACGGATAATTTGATATAAACATAATTTGGATAATAGATAATTTGATATAAACATAATTTTGATAATGAATAATTTGATATAAACATAATTTTGATAATGGATAATTTGATATAAACATAATTTTGATAATCGATAATTTGATATAAACATAATTTTGATAATCGATAATTTGATATAAACATAATTTTGATAATGGATAATTTGATATAAATATAATTTTAATAATGGATAATTTATTATAAACATAATTTTGATAATACCCTCTTTAATTGAGGGTAAATTTCAAAAACAGGATCTATCGGGATTCTCTAAGATTAAAAACACTATAGCCTGAAATGTGCACCGTGGATATTCCACGGTATACATTTTTTTCACCACTAAACATGATGTATTTCCAGCTGATTTCAATCAATGGAAGGTACAACTTGCAAACTTGACATTTGTAAAATTGTTAACCTTTTTTTTTAATATTGTGTATAAGGGTGCTATAAGACAGCTAATTGTGATAATAACTTTTCTGATTTCTAAATAAAATTTCTTATTATGCTATTATACTATTTCCCAAATTTCCTAACATTTTCCTGGATGGCTTTTGCTGCTCGCAAATTTCAAATTTAATTATGTACATCTTGTATTTCATAACATAATGAAAAGAAGTATACATTTATGAGACAGGAGAGCATTAAATATATATATTCAAATGACCTAATATCAAAAATGAGGAAGAAAAATACTTTATGAACTCATAGGAGGTATCTAAATATTAATATAAAAGAAAGATAATCAGACAATAATTTTGATGAAAAAAATAGTCTAATGAAGAATTTCATATGCATGTTTGGGGGAATAATCATTTTTGAAAAACCATTAAGCGAATTCTGAAAAGGTCTGATTTCTGAAGTTTAGCTATTCTCAAATTCGAACCATTTCCTTTGTTTCATTGATCCTTTAATGGAAAAATAAATAAATAAATAAAAATGTAAAGATTATAAAAACAATTGAAATGTATTAGACGCTTTCAAAATATGCAATATCGTAAAACAATCTGCAAGGTCTAAAGTCAATATAAGCAACTTTTATAAATAAAATATTAATTTTTTGTTCCCGATCCGATTTAGATTTGAAGTATCGAAACGCATCTAGTCAAAGTCGGGGCTTAACTATCGTCAAGAGCAGACGATAGTTAAGTTAGTTAACTATCGTCTGCTCTTGACGATAGTTAAGCCCAGACTTTGATTGAACTTTGACATTCTTTGAACAATTTGATAAGTGCAAGTTTCAAGCTCGACGGAGCATAAGAATAACAGAAGATAGTTTTCCCCACATCAACCACAAATTTAGCTTAGTTTGCATTCAAACCCATGGATTTACCACACAATTATCAAGGTGAATCTTTGTGATTCTTTGAATCTTTTATCTCCTTGTATTCGCATTGAAGTAGTCTTAACCGTAAAAAAATGGAGTTCCCCAATAAAAAATGTCAAAAGTAAACAGTAAAGGGGGAAATGAGATGACTGTCGTAAAAGATAATTTGTACGCACGCTTGAATGCACAGACGAAAAAAAAAAGACAAAATACGCAGGATTCTATTAACACACAGCTGCAGATTCCTACCTGAATTATATTCATCAACAGAAAGCATTAGTTTTGATATATGAATATATTTATAAATACCACATAATTAGATATGGTATAATTACACGTCAGTTTAAGAAGATTATCCTTTAATTCTTAATTCATACCTCAAAATAAGAACTCTCTCAAAGGATACTTGGAATTTACAAAACATGTGCAAAATCTCATATAGGCATGCTAAAGGAAACCTACTTCAAAGTGTTAAGTTTTAATAAGTCCAAAGGATGCCATATGCCATATAATAATAATAATAATAATAACGCTTAATCTTTCTACATATCAGTATTCTTTCAAAGAAAATAATAAACATTTTCATTAACTAATTATTTTGATTTGAAAATAAAACGGAAATGACGAGCGAAGCACCAGTTTTATATAATGACCATTTGACAGAATATAACTGTTTCAAAAAACGCACAAATTTTATTTATTAATGAATCTGTTGTTGTTGTTACTTATGGCACTTGCCATGTGGACAAGCCTCCCGCTGATACATCAGCACATTTTAAGCCGAAGATATGCGTCACTTGTTTCAAGTAACGCCAACTAGGGCCAAAAGTACGACTTTAGCTACTCGCTCATCACGCTTGCATAATCCCTTTTTACAGGGAGGCACAGTCACACATCTCACAGATAGCACACAGAAGGACAACCATGCCCCAAGCCAGGACTCGAACCCGGGGCTCCCAGAACACGAAGACACTACCTCAGTGCCAGAATGCCGGCACCAGTTCTATAAAATGATCATTTGATAGAATATAACTGTTTTAAAAACGTACAAACTTTATATATTAATGCATCTAAAAGACAATAACAAAATTCGATTTCAGGGCAATTGTATGAAGCAGACGTTCAGCAATGTATAACTGTTTTAACATGTAATAAGCTTTATATATAGTATAATATATAAAGATACTAAAGAAGCTGTTTTAATAATTTATTTATTTTGTTATTCAGCTCTAGAGGCAAATGATCTTAAAATAAAATACTTAGCATTCAAATTCTAATAAAATTTACAAAATACGCTTGAAAAAAAAATGGATGTTTTTTCCTCCAAAAAAAAAAAAACAATTTTCCATGTGATCTTGTTTTACCAAAGAAAAACAAATATTCACTCCCATAATTGCAATACTGCTAATGTTAGAAAAAAATCTACTTGCGAAATGTTTAAAGAGAAAAATGATATTAATTTCATGTAGAAGTTTAACTTTGACATAAATCCCCCAATATAAAGTCAATCTTTTTTTTTCTATATAATTTTCTTTTTTCTCTTATTTTTAATTTCGTACCCATATAACATTAGATCTAGAAACAACACCCCTTCCACATAAATGAAATCATTAGTATACACTTTAGCATAACGCTCTTATTATTTCTGCATAAAACTATTCATGAAATAAATTGCTCCTGTTTAAATCCAAATTTTAAAAAAAAAAACCGAAATACTTTAAATTTTAATTTTCCGTTTAGATTAATTAGAGCATACGTATTTGTGTACACATTATTTATGTATATTTCAACAATACAGTGAATCATTTATCTCGATTAGAAGTTAGAAATTTAAGTAATGATTTTTTTAAAAAAAAGGAAGGGGGATATAGAAGCTTTTTTAAACTAATTCAGTGCAAATGATACTATGCGCAAATTTTCATTTATTTAGTTTTTCTAATATTTTGAACCGACATTATTTATCTGTCTTGGAATTTGTTAAAGTCTAAATGAAAAAAATGATTATTTCCTCAATCTTTTAATTCGAGTTCTGAGCAATCCGAAAATTTACCATTATTAAAATGTTCGGTGGCAGGTAAGCGCATAAAAATGATTTTTAATCGTTTGACTATTAAATAAAGGAGTCCGCTAGCTATCTGTTGATGTTTTGCAAGAATAGCACACGCCAGAACCCCTAACTACACCCCCCCCCCTCCTTTACATAGCTGTACATATTAGTCTTCCTCCAAACTCCAAAAAATCATTTCAACTAATATTTTCCCACGAAGTTATCATTTCAATCATTAAAATCAATGATAAGTTTACATTTTTAATTATTATCAAAAGCTTTAACGGTCATTCATAATAACGGGCTAGCTCAATACGTAAGCCTATATTTAGAATTAAATAGGCTAATTAGAAACCAAAACTAAAATTTGTGAGAAATAGTTTGCATTGATTTCGGCAGTTAAATACTTCCACATTTTGTGTCCACAGTGATCTCCAGTGATTGATTTTTAAAGCATTTAATTCGCCCTGAGATTTTAATAATGTACAAAATATTCGACCAAAAAAGAATTAAAGGACCTATAAGAAACCTTTTAAATCCGTCAAATGTGAATTGTATAGTTTCTTTTAAAAGTTTTATTGAATAATTTCTGAATTCAAATTGCTGTAAAGTTTTTTTATTAAAATTTCTTATTTACTGGGCATTATTTCAAGAATTTTTTGAATAAAAGAATAATTATAACTTAATTTGTTAAATTCCGAAACTATTTATTTATATATTATTGATTAAAATTGTTAAACGTATAAATAAAGTTTTATTATTTTGTAGATTAAAAATTGCAGTTTTTTCCACAGGTACCTGTTTTTAAAACCATTTTTGAACTCAAATTTTTGTATAAATTTAATTTTCATTACGGATCCATTAACCTTAAATTAGACAGTTTCGAATTTAATACCAGTGTTCAGTTTCAAAATGCAATACTGCAGAGCAATAATGTAGAACTGTATTGTAATAATATACATTGTAGAACAATTACCAAAATTTGCTTTTCATATGAAAAAGGATATTTAAATTAGTTTAAATATACTCCTGTAAGTATTTATAAATGCACTAACTTGAGACATACAATATAACTATATTATAAAATATATATGATATTAATAAAAATGGAAAAAGTTCCTATGCTACGTTTAATTCTTAATTAAACGTGCGTTAATTCCTAATTAACGTTTAATTCAATTCCTAATTAACGTTTAATTCCTAGTGGCGTTGAACGATTTTTAGTTAAATGTATACCAAGAGTACGTCTTAGTTACTCATGCGTCACAATCCTTTTTTACAGGGCGAATTTCATTCAAACATTTTTATTCACTCAACCACAGATCGTAATTTAGACCTGAATCAGAGTATGATTACCTCTGAACCAGTATCCTCAGTAGTATTACTTTCGACTTGGAGGATTTTGTAATAACGGCAGTCTTTGCCGGCGGAGCTCAAACACACAACCCAAGGGATGCGAATCCAACGCCCTACCAACCAGGCTATCCCGGCCCTAAAAAGAAATTTAACCCATACCTTATTTTTATTAACCATAATTATGTAAGATGTTTTTAAAAATCGATTATAAATTGTACGCAGCATGATAGGTGCGATAAGAAAAACACGGTATTAACAAGCCTTTTGAATAATTAACTTGTTGTTAGAAGCTAGACAGACTTATCGTAATGTTATTTATGTTATCAGGTTGTTGTGCCACTATTAATTTGTATTTTATTAAATCTCCGCAGTACGTTTTATCTAATATATTGTTTCCATTTACTTAATTCACTGATAACAGCCGCTTTTAGAGCTTCCCTTTGCATTTCCAAACACATGCTCTATTGCAGAAATAACTCGCCTCTGAACGTCTAACTTAAACTTTAAATTTGCAAAAGGCCTCTCTGTATGCCTAGTATAAATCTTACCCACAGAATTCCATAGATGACTTTGGTCTTAGATTCAAGTATCTAAGCATAAAACAAAAACATGCTTTTCAATCCATTATTTTGGAAACTAAATTCCAGACGTGTCATGAGCTGTTAGATTTAGCAGAAACTAGAGAAGACAAACTGCACTTGCCATGTTAACTATTTCGTTAATGAAATCACTGAGAGAATTTCTGCAGATGTTTAAACGTAGGCATACATTAAGGGAGGCACGCTTCATTTATATACAGAAGCACGGTGAACTGGTCTAAAGATAGCAATAAGCAGCGCTGAATGGATTTTCAAAATATATTTTACATGCAAAGTAATTCAGTTGTACTAAGATGACAGACAGATTAAAAGAGACAGACCCGAATTTTCACTGTTCGTCTTAACTTAACAGGCGTCTCGGTTTTGTTCTAAATTTTGATTAAATGTCTCGGAATGTTTCAAAATTTACTAATTACGCAAAAGTTAGCTTGATTTTTTCAAAAACATAATTCAATTTTAAAGCGTAGTCAACAAACGTTTAAAATTGGGAGAAATATTTTCAATTATTTACATCGTATTTAAAAAATGTTTCGAAATGCTCCTTTCGTTTATATATCAGTGAATAGTTCATATCAAAAATAGTAACTAGATTTAATATTTTTTTGCTAATTTCTAAAGAATTATAATTCTTGATTACCTTTACATCAAATACAGTCACCCTAACACGACCACAATGGTTGAATTCGCTTAAAGGCAAAGGACAGTAAAGAATATACATTAATTTTGCTTCCTTTTGGTTTCTTGCCTTTTTAAATAGCAAATCTTACATTTTTTTATTAATATTTATGTTTTTTATTTACTGAGTGACGTATTTTTCAGAGTTTGTCTAATATCCCCAAAGACGTCTCACAGGCTAGCATCCTGGATTTAATTTCAAATATTCTAGTAAATTTAGCTGTATCGATGCGATATTAAACCTATATTCATATATAATTTATATATACGAATATATATGGATAATATATTTATCGATGCAAAGTATTCTATCGCTACTTTTCAATTATATAATATGGACTATTATTACTATCAATGAGCGTCCCAGGTTCGGAGGTGGTTGTTCTTATGTATTCTATCTGTGAAGCGTGTGAATGTCCGCCCCCCCCCCTGTAAAAAGGGGCTGTGCAAGCGAATGTGATGAGTGTGTAGTTAAAGTCGTACCCTTGGCCCTTGTTGACGCTACTACAAAACAAGAGACTCTTATTTCGGCTTAAATCCGCTGATGCATCAGCGGGCTTGTCCATGACAAGTGCTATTAGTAACAACAACATTATACTTTTAATTCAATTATATAAAATGTTCAAACTCTGTCCTTAAAAATGTAAGAAATTCAACAAAGATTGCAAATAAGCAATATCCTCCATAAATGTAAAAGGCTTAGAAATTAGGTATATATAAATCAATGCCACATTGATGAATGATTGGTCTTAAAAGTAAAAAATTTTCTTGTTTCCTTGACTATCTCCAGCGTTTTGTCATAAATAATCCTCTTTCAGTTGATTGCAAAACAGTTAAGCAGTCATGACTAACGAGAAAAGGTAAATAGGATCATTGATTTAAGAAAAGAAAAAAAAAGTGCATAGTAAGTTCCACGTTTCTGTAAAAGCTCGTATTTTCCTCAATTTACTGATCCAATATGACTGCAAAAAGAAAAAAAGAACTAATTTAAAACTTTCTTTTTACAAAAAATACGTCGCGATAGGATGAACATCAATTCAACTTTCCCCATTAAGCTACTTAGATTCGTTGCAGAAGGGATTTAAAAGAAAAATCTTGATGTTTGGCTAGATTTTGAGATTGCAGACGTATTCATATTTTATTGCTAAACGTTTTAAAATATAAAATATAAACGAAGTATCAAAATGTAAAGAAGATTTAAAAGAAAAATCTTGATGTTTGGCGAGGTTTTGAGATTGCAGACATATTCATATTTTATTACTTAAACGTTTTAAAATATAAAATATAAACGAACTAACAAAATGTCGTGAGATAACATTTGCTCTTCTAAGAATCACGAATTATTTAATAATATGCAACGTGTTGATTGCCGTGGATTTTATTTATTAGTCATTATTATATATTTATTTAAAAAGGCTTTATTATTAACTAGGCTCACTTTTTAAAAAGGTTAGCTTACTATGGGATTGTAATCAAAAACCAGAATTGGTTACTCTTAAGTTTTTCTTATTATATTTAGTATTATTTTTCCCAAACGTTAAAGTGAGATTGGTGTATTAGCGTTTTTTGGCGGATGGCGCAAAAAAATGGTAAACAGCTGTTAATTGATTGAAATATAACTCCCTTTTTTTGCACCATTAAGCTTCGTTCATTTTTCATGATATTATATATGGCTCATAATTTCATTTCGCTCGGGAAAATGATTATTAAAGATTATTAAGGCACTAATGTAACCAAATGTGAAGGATTAGCAAAGATTGTCCAGGTTTTTGACTCCAATATTTTGTTTTAGATAGTTTGTGGACAGAGCAGGATATATCACTCTAACTTGCTAAAAATAAACTGTTGATCTAAGAGTCTGCGAACAAGTTCAAACGTTCACTATCAAATCTATTTTGAAGAAATCTAAAACTTACTAATAACTTAATAACAGGCAAAGGGGTGATTGCTGAGGATTTTATTTATTAGTCAGTATTAATACTTAAAAACGTTTTATTATTAACTGGGCTCAATTTTTAAAAAGGTTAGCTTTCTATGGGATTGTGATCAAAAATGGGAGTTGGTTACTACACCATAATGATTAAAAATGAAATCTATGCGCATGCCAGCTAACAGACCAATTGCCCATCTAGATGCGTGATGGATTTCTAAATCAAACTGCAGAGACACATTTCACGCAACTATAAATTGCTCATATAAAGCATGCAGCTATAAATTGCTCACTTATTGCATGTCAATATCGATGAATAACAATGATGAATATACGCATTCTTTCCACTGATCATGAAAGCCTAATCATGATACTAGATGATTTTATAATAGTTTCTGTGTTTTTACCTTAAAACCAACAAATTTAATAGAACTGCTAGAATAAGACAATAGCTCGTTATAAAAGTCACTTAGTAACAGACTGTCCAATTGTTTAAAAATTAAATGGAAGAAAATAATTTTTAAAGTAGTTTTCAATTTCAAAACTGGTCCGAATTTTAAAATTCTCCATTAACAATATAAAAAATGCATATGAACTTTTTGGTTTTAAAATGATTTGCAGAAGAAATGCATAGTTCATTTTAATATTTTCGAGAAAGAAAACCCAGTTGAAAGAAACAATTCAAATTCAAATTTAGTTTGTTTTTTAATGGGGTTCTATTAACATGGGACATTATTATTCATAATCAGCTTGTCTACAAATGGCATGTTACATTTAAGAGAATTTTAAAAGTACCACACAGAAATAAATTTCAAAATGTAAGAAATATATTTTCTTTCTTTGTAAGTGATTCCTGAAATTTAGAGGGGAGTGTCTTGGAATTTGAAGATCCCCGGTTCGATACCAGGTTTTAACATAGATCAGTCGCATATGTGAGTCTGGTCAACATTTTCTAAATCTATATTTCAGACATCGGTATTTAGAAGGTATGGGTTGGGTGAAGATTAAACTTAGTGCAGAGGGTAAATCATAGACAGACTCTCCGACACGACACGAAGGCACACGGATTTACTATAAAACTGAATGACCAGATCGGTGGAACAGCAACACTGGCAGGAACTGTGGTTGAAACCTAATAACCATCACCGGCCATGGTACAACCCTCCCAGTGGGAAGTACGTCCTTTCATAGACGGGAAGCGTCTAACCCCCACCTATTAGTGTACCCGCCAAAGGTGGCGCGATCCAACCACCATACCTAACGCAGCGGGTAAAACAACTTCAAAATTTATTCTTGTAAAACGGAAGACCGGGTCAGATACTGTACTCAGCACCTAATTAAAATTACGAGATCCGTCCCAAAATAGGCTATGTGCTTAGTTCAAATATGATATTAATCTAAAATTTAGAAATTTCAAAAATCGAATGCAACAAATTACTATTCATAACTGTGTGTGTGTGCGCGCGCGCGTGCGTGCGTGCGTGCGTGTTTTCCATTTCAATGCTTGGCCAAAAAGCAGTAAACAGTTCTTTGTTTATTCATTGTGTGTATGCTTTGATTTGAATAACACGAAATAAGCATATTTTTATCTTTATTTATAAATCTTATGGATACTTAAAAATGCGGAATTGAGAGGGAGTTTCAACATTTCTCGCTAATTCATTGTTATGCTTATTCATCGCACGCACTGGACATCTACTGAAAACAATTTCTTGGTAAACCATATCCTTGAACTTATTTTAACTAAAACATTTTCTTATCTCGACGAGAATGAAAGATGACATCCACCACAATGCTTAGCATTAGTTCTGTAATAATAAAATGCTTCTCAAGCTTTTTTGCCCCCATCTTTTCTACTTTTTACTTACATCAGTTTTGGTGATAAAATTGTACTTCCTTGTATAGTAACACATGAATATTAAAACAAATAATATTCAAGAGGGAAGTAGTTACGAATTTAAAAAGAAATTTCGAATATTTAAAATAAAACCACAAATGAACTTGCTACTTTGACATATTTCCACTTTTGAAGAATAAAAGCACTGTTCCAAAAACATAAAGACAAAATTTCATCGAAGAGATTTGTAAAAACACAGCAAGAGGGATTATGTTTGCGAACTTATTTTTCAATACTAAAGCAGAAGAAAAGAGAGATATCTTTTTTATTCCTAATATACAAATTTCCTAGCATTTTTTACAAAATTCAAGGTAAACTTTTCTTCTAATTTTACAATCTATCATAATAATTTTAAATTTCATCTTTTATATAGAAAAAAAATTAAAATTACAGCTCTGTTTCAAACTAACCTCTTTGTTCTGGGGTCAGGGGAGGGTCTAAAAGCTGTATTTCACCTTTCACTTTGTTTCGTTGTATGCTTTTACCCATTATTTTTTTACTAAAAAATTAACTAAAGTTTGAAAACTTAAAAAAAAAAAAAATTTATCTTAACTATAAATTGCGACTTTTTTTCCCCCCTATTTCCGTGCTGTAGATTTATAGCAATAGTTTTCAAATTACTACAAAAAAAAATTGAAAAGTTATCTCTCTCTATATATATGGTCTTTAGGTAAAATGTTTCAAAAGTTGCAAATGTATTTAGATTTTTTCCTTTTTTCCATGTTCAAACTATATGAAGTAAACAAATTCTGACAAATGCGTAAAATGTTTAGTGGTACTTTATTTCTATATTTTCATTTTTCTAAAATTAATGTGCTTTTACCTTTTAAAGTAAATACAAAATGACAAATTCATTATTACAAGTATATTAATTATTTATTAAAATAAAAACAATACAATTTGAAAAAGACAGTTTTTCACTTGGAGTTTCCTTTGAATATCCAAGGACTTCTTTAGCACAAGTTTATAACTAAACATTAAATAAACATTAGCAACCAGTGGGGTTATTTCTGTTATTAGAAAGCAGAATAAAACGGATTTTTATGGGGAAAAAGCACTAGAAATTAACATTGTAGGACTGATGAGGTGCGAGATTTTTTTTTACGGTTCAATTAAGTACATTCAACGCAAGCAAATTGCACGCGAAATACGAAATATTTTGCCACTATCGCATATAACTCACACTGTTTTCCGTGTCAATTGATGTAAATAGAAGAATCAAAAACAAAGGATAAAGTTCAACGTTTTAAAGCCTTTAACGTTCAACGTTTAAAGGCTGTTTTTAACCAGCCTTCAGTAACAATGGAAATACTTTCTTATTCTTGATTTTTACTATATATATATATATATATATATATATATATATGACAAAATGTTCAAAAAACACAGTCATTCATTTACTTAAAAAGTAATATAAAAACAAATGTTTAAAACCAATCCTACTTCGGTGGACAAAGAAATTTTTTTTTATTTTAGTCACTTTTTATTAAATAAATACAATTGTTGTTGTGCTCCGCTTTATAACGAAAAGAGGGTTGCAGTAGCTTCTGAGAGTATAAACACCTGATCACCCGAGGGCAGAAGTCTGATTTCTATCTCAAATATGTCACAAAACCTTTTAACGGGGTGGACTTCATTCATGCATTTCATTCATTCATCCACAGATCGTAATTTTGATCTGAAACAAAGAATGATCAATTCTGACCCAGTACCCCCACTGGTATTACTCTTCACATGGAGAACTTCGTGACCACAACAGAATTAACGCCCACCACACACGTAGTCTTCAGCTGGCAGGTTCGAACTTTCAGCCTAAGGGATGCGAATCCACCGCCCTACCAACCAGACTATCCCAGACTAACAATTACCATTACTATAAATAATTGATCAAAAATGTTTACTAGTATTGAATTTTCAACGCCAATTGAGGATTCAAAGCCAAATGTGACTACGTAAAATGCGTAATTTTTCTTCGCTAGTTGGGGTAACGCAATACATATTAGAAATTTCTAATTTTATTTATTCTATATTATTTTAATTCAAAAGTACTTCAAAATGAATCGAAAAAAATCGCTTAATTAACAATGTTTAATTTTAAATGCCTCAAACATTATGAAAATAAACAGAATCGTTTAAAATAATCGGACGAAAACATGTTAAGCCTAACCTCATAAATGTGGGGGGAAACAAACTGAATTCGTTACTTATTTCGCGGCGGGGAAATGAAGACTTTTGGCGAGAAAGTTAGTTTTTAATTAATTAATAAAAGACTAATTAATTAATATTTGAAAAAAAACTGTATGAACATCAAATGTCATCCACTACAAGTTTTAAAAAAATTACTTGAGGTGATGAATAAAAAGTATTTTATTTACGATAAAAAATTTTAACTATATATATATATATATATATATATATATATATATA
>JAOUZG010020776.1:2498170-2541116 GCA_026289955.1 Argiope argentata | reverse complement strand
ATATATATATATATATATCCTTAGGTTACGTTAATCTAGAAAACAGAATCTTTCAACAGAATTCTCTAGAAATGTTTTGTTTGATTTTTATAGATAGACAGCAAAAGAATTTCAACACAACGTACTTGAAATGGCATTCTGTCTTAACAAAACTGATGAATATGTTGTTGTTTCTTATGGCACTTGCAATGTACAAGTTCGCTGTGGTGGTCAGCGATTTAAACCTATTCAGGGTCTCTTGTTTGTAGTAGCGCCAACTAGGGCCAAGAGTACGACTTTTGCTACTCACTCATCACATTCACTTGCACAGCCCCTTTTTACAGGGGGACACATTTACTCTCCTTACAGGTAGAACACAGAAGAGCCATGCCCGAACCGGGAATCGAACCCGGGACAGTCAAATCACGGGTAAGACGCGCTACCCTTATGCCAGGAGCCCGACAAACTGAACTGATGAATGCGAAATTTATAAGTGATTTGAAGGATAAAATACATAAAAAGGACACATGATTCAAACACATTTAGTAATTTTATTCAATAAGAGCTTTAGGTAAAGGTTCTAAATAAAATTACACAAGTCTAAACTACACAAGCAGTATAAGACGCATTAATTTTGTAAGCGTCAGAAATTAGGCAATGTTTCGGGTTGAAAATCAGCTACAGGTAAAATTAAAGATTTGAATAAGCACAAATGAAAAAAAATTATTAGGAACTTGTTATTTAATTGTTGTTATTAACCCTTTTAAAAAATTGATCTGTTAGAAACATATGACTTAATGGAGTTAAATCTTGTGATTATCCATCATGATCATGATTCTCTATTCTCTGGCGAATACAGCTGCGCTTGTGCTTAATAAATACATCCACGTCATTTAATACGAACATGTATGTTCTTGATATCCTTTTTTAACATACTGAATATTATTTTTTTTTAAATAATGCGCTGTCTTTTCGAATTTTATGAAATAATTCTGATATTAAAAGAAAAAAACGCTCGAGGAGAATTACTTAAACTTGGATCAAAATGTGGGATGTACTCAAAAAACTAATAGCGCTAACTAACGTACTGGCATATAAAGCAATTTAAGTCCCAAAAATAAAACTTATTCTGATAAAAATAAAATAAACATATTTTAAAACTTACTTAAATCATCTTCAATTTAAGTTCATTCTTCTGCCCCGGAATCTCTAGCCTTGAAACTGAAATATGAAAATACAAAATTTAATATTCCAGTCTTTTTTTAAAAAAAAAATTAATACTCACAAAAAACAAACCTTTTATTGCTGTTGTGTCGTAATTAAGAAGAAGAAAAATCATGTTTAACTATTATTTAAAATTCTAAGCAGGTTAAATTTTGCACTGAATTTGAATTGAAAAGTAAATTCAAAACTTAAAAAATTAACTTCGAAATGAGAATATAGGTTATTCTTCTTTATAATTTAAATATATAAATATAATTTTCTTTTAATTGGCTTCATGTATTTCGAGATCATTAGATGCGTAAATATCATTAGATGAGTATAATATTGACAGTAACAATGTAGGGACACTGTCTATATTTGTGTAAAAGATTTCGCATTTCCCATCAATATTATATTCTTCTCAGTTCATTTGGAAATTGTTGAAAAGTGATATTACTGCATCAATCATGACATGTTTTTAGAAAATAAAGAAAAATATAAGTACCAAGGTATAAGTAAAAAAATATAGGAAACTATGAATTAACAAAGTTAAATCGAAATAAATTCAGTTTTTAGTTATTTTTAAAACATTTGAAATTGAAAACTAAAATGGAATTTTTATTGAGCGTTGAAAGTAAGTACTTTTTTTCCCCTTTGAATTCCCTTGGAAAATATATACTACATAGCCGTGTCAATTGTACATTAACAGCATTAATACCTTATGGATAGAATTGTAACAATTCAGTCAAAACTGAGACGTAAAAGACTAAGTACGACCCCAAACAAGAAAACTTTTGTTAACAATTAGAAATCAACATAAATGTTCTATCTTTCTGCGTGTATGCTTGTATTTTGAAAACGTAAGAAATTTAAATAATTTTTTAAAGCCCATTTTTGATATAGAACTAAATTTAGAATCAAAATAATAGTTATAACTGAGAAAGAAATGAAATCATAAAGTAGAAATTCATCTGGATTTATTTAGTATGAAAATATAAAATATTTATAATTTAACCGAATTCTTCGCTTTAAATTTTTGTGTTGAATAATAATGCCACAAAGAAAGAATAAAATATCATCGATATAAATTTTAAATGTTGGTAGGGGAGGAATCTTTTATAGGTAAATATAGCTTTTAAGTAATATTCACTTACAATTTAACAAACAAAAAAAAACGAAGAAGAAAGTACCAGCAAAGAAAATTTTAAGAGACACTAAAAAAAAACACCAAATATTTGTTAAAATTTGAAAAAGATAATAATTAATACTTGTCATAGATTTTTTAATAACAAAATAAAGCACATCTATTTAAAAGCAAAAATAAATAATGTTTAAAGTAGGTTTAGTTTCATTTTTAAATGTAACTGAAATCTCTACTTCGAGTATCTCCTAACAATAGTTTTAATTTTTTTTAGTCACGAAATGTCACTTAATCTTAGCATTCTAATAAAATATTTGGCCCCATTTCTACAGAAGAACAATTACGAAACTAGTATCAAATTAAAAAAAAGTTTCTA
This sequence comes from Argiope argentata, assembly GCA_026289955.1. Lineage (NCBI taxonomy): Eukaryota > Metazoa > Arthropoda > Arachnida > Araneae > Araneidae > Argiope > Argiope argentata. The sequence continues at coordinate 2,538,417 of JAOUZG010020776.1, read as the reverse complement.
CCCAAGCTGCTTCTCTTATTTCCATAGTTACTGTGAAATAGAAACGAAGAAGAAAAAAAAAGACTTTTATTCAGCAAAGTTAAATTTTACTTTGGAAGTGATTCATACAGTTAGCGATCTTATAACTAAGCTAAAGTAATTATTTCCTATTTAAAAAGCACATTTAAAGAAAATCCAATTTGTCCTGGTATTTTTTCCTACGAAAAAAATATACCACAAAATCCAATATAACTAGAAAAACTATTCGCGCCTTAAAAGAAAAAGTCGATTTAATCAAATCAAATTTAAAAAAATATGTCAAACAGAGATTAATTCAGATCGAACGGCGCATCCAGCTTAGCGGTTTCCTCTGCAGTTAATCTCAAAAGGTCACGGTTCAGAAACTAGTTTTTCAGTTGTGATTTCATTTTCTTTAACGCGTAGCAATTAAAAGTGAAAGTTCTAGTTTTTGAACCGAAGGTGGCCTGATTCTGCAAAGAATTCCAATCAGTTTTTTTTTTTTTTTAATTGAAAACATTTGTGTTCTTCTTTTTCGAAATACAATCATTTTTTTTAAATTATTTGAAATCAGAATAATAGCGGCGGAACTTTAAAATGAGTAGGTACATACCCATTTTTATTTCTACAGCTAAGCTGACCCTTTTTCAAACATTACATAGATTTTATCAGAATAATCATAGATGGAGTGATAAAAAAAATGTGTTTCACGACTCATTTTCTTTAGTTAACAACAAACATTGCATAACATATCACATAAGCAAGAATGGAAATTCCTAACTATTCGAAATTAAATAATTTATTGAAAAACACCAAAGAATTTGACATATTTAGTGTCATATTCTACTCCCCGAATATTTCTGAAATGTAGGGAAAAGTAAAAACTGGAACAGAAAAATAAATCAGTCTTATTTTATGATAAAGAAATGAAAATTGGAAGAAATGCAATCAGGCATCATATTTTATAAGTTTTTGTATTCCTTTCAGAAACATAGTAAAATGCATTTTAAAAGACCCAACCTTAAGAATAAAAATCATCCATTTTAAAAACAATTTCTAATTACGTTTTTATAAGGTTTAAAAATTAGTTACTATCTTATCTATGTTATATCTTATGAAGTTACTGAATGTATGCGCGTACGAGTGAGTGTGTTAAAATTTTGTGTATAAATTATTTTATAATCAACTAGCTTTTACCAGGGACTTCGTAAGCACGCAAAAACATACAACTAACCTAGCCTAATCTGTTTTATTTATCTATAGAAATTGAGATAACTACAACAGTATTATACAGATATTTTTTTAATTTTTAATTAAAATAAAAACACAGTTGTTAACAATTACAAAACACTGCACATGAGTGAATTTTCAACGGCAATTGGGGCAACGCAATACAGATTAGAAATTTTTAATTTTCTTTATTCTGTTTTATTTTAATTCAAAAGCACTTAATTTTAAATGCATGAAGCATTAGGAAAATAAACAGAATCATTTGAAATAATCGGTCGAAAACATGTTAAGCCTACCCTCGTTAGAATGGGGGGGGGGGTCTTATTGAAGATTTTTGGCGGTAAAGTAAAAAAAGCGTCGTTTTTATATTTTCCTGACATTTTTTTCCGTTTCTCTCTCTAGAATCTTCCTCGTGTCTTAAAGAAAATTTTAAAAAATAGCCAAAATGGTCGAGCCGTTCTCGAGTTTTGAGCTTAGAAATACATTACATATGGCGATTCTTTTTTATTTATATAGATTTTATTGAAGCATTATAATTCTACATAGTTCATAAAATAATTAGACAAAATCGTCAGATATTAGTTTCAAATGTTAAATATAAACTTGATTTTTTAAACTTCCGTAAATAAAATAAAAATTCCGTTTATAAATAATATATATTCCATATATAAATAAAAATTATTTTGTTTTAAGTAATTTCATAAAATAAAAAGAGAAGCTGTTTACCTGTACATTAAATTATTGAAATAAATTTCACGGAACACGACTTATCAATAAATTCATATAGAACCCAAAGGGGGGATATGCAATAAAACAAAGCTTTGTACTTTATTTTTTTTTCCATATTTAAAACTGTTTTATCTTTACTTGAATTATGGGAAGATTTCAACTTTCACTATCTATCCAGACAAAGAGAAAGTCAAAAACTACATCTGTATTGTTACCATAAAACTGATTCTATGAATTCATTAGAATATTCTTTAACCTCTAATAAATCAACTTATATATGCAACAATGTAAAGGAAACAATTTTTCAATTTTTTTAAATAAATTCAGGGAGAAAATTAAAATTTTATGAATTAAATAAGATTGCTTAAACCCGTTCTAAGGAATTGTTGGACACGGAAAAATATCACTAGTTTCTAAGCGTCAATTTATTTATTAACCTTTCATTTCCACGAAAATTACACATACTGTTAATTTTGACCTTGCTAACTGAATATAGAAAATAAACCAAAAATATACATCGATCCCGGATGTCTACTGAAATAACGCAAAAAGTAAGAAAAAGTTATTACGCCATGTAGCTCATAACAGAATCCCCGATAAGCAGACGTATTATTTTCATCTAATGATAACAACATCATAATGATGACTTTCATTTAATGATAGTTATACTCAAATCTTCGAAAATGTATCCTCTAGATGCAAAGGACCTAAAAAGATGGGGAACTTTTACTACAGCAATATAACCAAGAAACTAAAGAAGACAGATTTTAAAGTCGTCCGTGGAAAGCGCCCTCTTAATGTCTTCAATTAATAGCACAGCTGTTCTTTAATCTTATGTTTAGCCAACACGTGTCTCAAATGATAATAGTTCCGTTAAAACTTAGTTTATGCAACATTGGGAAGCATCGATAAGGTCCAACGATTTCAAAATTGATTTCAATGAAATGTTGTTTGTTTCTGATGATCTCTGTTATCTAAAGTTTTCGGAGAAACAAAGAGTTTGAATTTTTTTTAAATGTGGACCAAGTTCTAAATTCCGTTGTTATTATATCTGCCATATTTAATTAAAATTATATCAAGCATCCCCCAAGTTTATAGTTTTTATAACATCTAATACCATAAAAACCATGTTTTGACGTGGAGATCTCCTCTTCAATGACTATACACTCTGTCCAATTGAAATGGCTCAGAAAAGTCATATAATTGATAAAACGCACTATTTCTGTGAAGTCCTTAAACGAAGTCAAACCATCCCACGCAAAATGAATAGTCATGAGCTTCCTGCGAGTGTTTTGCGATATAAAATCGAATCAATCTGAAATCTCGAGTCCGCGCACTTAAGTGAAACTCTTGCGACAGTACTGTTGCAAGCGAGAGTGTTCTCCCCTCTAGTTCATAATATATTTATCCAACATCACATTTTATGACTACACTTAATGTTACACAAAATGAATTGTTCAGAGCCAGCTGGGAGCATTTTACAAAGTAATTTCGAAATATTCTGAAATCTCGAATTGCGAGCAGATATAGTGGCACTCCTGCAATAAATAATACAAGCGAAAGCATTGACTATTCGAATACTTCATTTACCTAAGTAATAAATCACTTTATGTGTTCAGCTTCGTAATATAGAGAAAAGAATCCATTACGCAGTTTCGAATCTCTCCATTGAGTGACTGGATTCAAATTTCGGCCTACAACAAGAATCCGATTTAAAACCATGTGCCAAGTTTCATCTATTTAGCATGTCCCTTTTCGATTCCTCGTGTTCATAGACAGGTCTACAGACACAATTTAAAAAAAAATTAAACTAACGTGGATATCAATCAATATCTTTTTTTAAAAATGATATTTTCACTTCATATACCAAATAGTATATACAGGAGACTCAGAACGATCAGATACGAACACATACTCGGTTTTCTTTTTACAGTCCTGAGTCCATCCGTCTTCGTGAGCGTAGCTTACCTGTCAAAGTCCTTCTAACAGGAAATTGAAAAATTTACGAAAATAAAATTACGGGCACCTTTAACCTTCAATGTTGCCTATAAAAAGAGAACCTAATTGCATTTACCGGAAGAGAATTTCAGCAATGTTGAATTCCTCACTTAAATTAATGAGATATGACTATCATTTCGTTATTGCTCCTTAACATTTATTTTTGTTATTTTCCAACTAATTTTAGCAGCTAAAAAGCTTTAGATTTCGCAACTTTTGCTAATTATTCATAAAATAAAGTAGTATTAAGATAATGGCTGCGTATAAAGACAATGCAGAGTTACATTTTAACGAAAGAATCATTCGAAAATCAACTAGAAATAGCATTTAAAAGCAATCGTAGAGTATATAACGCTTTTAACTTATATTTTTTATCGTAAATTGTCGATCCGTATCAGAAAAATTCTATTAAGATCGTCACATCTCAAATTAAGGAGGCAGATTATTACAATACAAAATATGAAGTTGTAAACGTGAACAGTCATTTATCTCTAACTAAAAATTTATCCATCGACTATACAATTTTAAATCCCTATCCACATGCAAGGTATATAAGTAAAAAATTAATTGTTATAATAGGAACCTAATCTAATAATTACTTATATGCAAAGTAAACTAACTAACCCGCGTTGCTGCAGAAAATACCTTGCAGCGCAGTTAAATGTTAAATGCCATATTCAATTTCTTTTTTTCTTTTTTTCAATTCTTTCCTTTTTTTTTTTTTTTTTTACTTTCTCGTATACGAAAAACACAATAACTTAAATGAATGAAATTTGGTATGTGAATTGTAATTTTATATCAAATTTTGGTTTCAATTGGTCAGAAAAAAATGCGTTCAAAATACATGTTCGATTTTCTGATATTTGCGTGTTAACCGAATGCCAGCGATTAATCACCAAAAAAAATCGCCAGGGATCAATTCAGTAAAAAAGCTAGATTCCAGACCAAAAATAACTGTTCCTATTGTTCTTCAGTGCTATGAAATTTATACGTAAGAAATGGTTTTCTTTACTATACTACGAAGCACACAACTCCCAAGTGTGGGGCTCTAAAATCAAAATTCTAAGTAGTCATGGTGTTTTACAAGGTCTACAATTTTATGGTTGAGAAGAGGGAGATAACACTTTTATTAGGGAGCATTCAAGAAAATTTGAGGATACCATTTACATTGGTTTAAACAATTTTTCACAAAAACTTCTAAAAAATATATACTATTCCAATAGTATAAGATTAATATAAAAAAATGCAAAAGAATTTATCGCAAAAATGCGAAACCATTTATCAAAAAAGAAAAATGCATGAAACAATTTATCTTAATAAACCAAAGTGGCGCTCGAGAATAAAATTTTGCTTGACACATAACGTATTTGTCAGACGAAGTAATCAACTCGCTTCCTGAATTGGTCGGTTAAGAGGAAATAAATAAATAATTACGATATTTGTTTTTCAGTCATTAAGCGATGCTTAACGCGCAAGCAGACAAATTAATTCGAGATATTTCTCTTTTTTTGAGTAAGCTATGACTTTGACGATTCAATGTTTCAAACGGAACATTTTAGGGGTCATTATTTATTAACAATAATAATTAGGAAAATAAAATGATGAATGCATTTTGTATGAAAAATGATGGATAATGACTTTATTTTAGAGAAACGAATTCCGTTAAAGAGAAAAGCTGCTTCCAAATCAACATCCAAAAGCATTAGAGAATAGCAATCACTGAAAACTGATGAAAATAATTATTTTTCTTCTCACGAAAGAGTAATGAATCTAATTTAAATTTTAAATTACTTTCTACTTCACTAATCACCATTCAGGAAAAGCATCGCTAAAGTTGTCCATTGTACAGAAATATAAAAGATATTCAAATGGAATAATAATAAACAAGATAATAGAATGCTGTTGTCGTCATCGTGTTCTACTTTACAACGGAAGAAGAGATGCAGTAGCTTTTGAGGGTATGGACCCCTGAGCAACCGAGGGCAGAAGTCTGACTTGTAGCTGACACACGTCATAAACCCTTTTTACAAGGCGGAATTCATTCATTCATTTCATCTATTCATCGACAGATCGTAATTTAGATCTGAAACGGAGAACGATCAGCTCTGACCCAGTACCCCCAGTGATAGTACTTTCGACATAGAGGAGGGACTTTGTAACCACGAAAGATTTAACGCACGCCAGCCACAACACATGCGGAGAGTCTTCGGTAAGCGGGGTTCGAACTCGCAACCTAAGGAATACGAGTCCAACGCTCTACTAACCAGGGTATTCCGGCTCTAGATAATAGAATAATTATAGTATATCATTAATTAGAAAATATCTAATCAACGGATTTATTTTTACCATTATTATTATTATACTATTTAGGTTTAAACAATAAAGTCTCTTTTATCTAGTTCTATCATTTTCAGACGGAAAATTCTTCGATACCTCATATTCTCCAGAAACATTTCGCCTTGACCTACAGCCGGAAAACAAATAAAAAAAACATTGACAAATTAGTTAATTAATATTTAATATAAGAAAATTCGATTTAAAACACTTAATTAATCAGTTTTCTTGAAAAATGTTAATTCGGGGATATTTCCTTAACAATTCCATTAATCAGTATTAAACATTCTGAATAAAGAAGAATAAAGTTATTGTGAAATCAAAAATGTTCTGTGTGACTAAAATGGAAATAGTGATGCTCAATTTCAAAAAGTTTCAGGTTAAAAAGCAAATTCACTTTAATAACAAACCAAAAAATTAACAATTGAATTTTCAATATCAAATCAATATTTAAATTTTTGACTTAATGTTTATTTTCCTTTTACCTGAGAAATTGGTATATTTCCTATACAAATAAAAAAAAGGGGGTGTTAAAATACATCGGATGAATTTCTGATGTTCACTTTAAATTTTCTAACAAGATCATAGTTAGTTAAAGTGAAAACCAATCAGCAAAATATATTTTCATATTTCTATGCTAAAAAAACATTTAAAATCAAGTAAAGCCTTATTCCTCCTTCACGTAAATAAACGTTTAAGAAAGGTGTGCACAGTAAAGGGGAAACCTAATATATTGTGTTATCCCCGTTATGCCTTTTTTATAAGCCTTTATAAACCAAAAATGAATTAATTAATTTTAAAAAGTATATAAAGCAAACTTATATATAATGAGTTAAATGCGTTACACGACGTGAATTCATAAAGCTTTCACAACACGATAATTGCGATGCGAATTCGGATAATCTAAAGTTGCTACAAGCGAGAATTTTCTACTGCAGTGCGAATAATCTAAAGTAATTTTTCTCAACCCGACGTTTCTAGTTGACTGCGTTAATTCCTTGATGAACATTCAATCATGTTTACACAATGCGAAATTGAGAAATATCTCTGTATCTGTGTCATTGTTGTACGTTGATTACTATCGGTTATTATTTCCGAGCAGATTTAATTTTGAGTTCCCGAGTTATTTCTTTTTTATTTAGCATGAACAAAAGCTTTATATAAAAAACAGTAATTGCAAAGTATTCGGATTGTTATAAAAATTCCTTAAAAATGGATCTTTTGTAATTACTTTTCGTAAATCAAAATATGTCGTAATTGTGAAATACCGAATGCGTTTCAGAAACCTTGCTTAGTAAGCGATTCATTGCGCAGTCAATGATTTTCGAAATGAAAAATTCTTCGACGGCCACCTGCTTCCAATTTTTGTCATAAGATTTAAACTCATGCAACATAAGAAAACAATTGCGGATATTCTATATATTAATCATAAAACAGATTTTAAAAGTTATTTTACATGCCTATCATCGTATATGGTATATGTAATATATTAGGTTGGGGGAAAAGAAATCCATAATTATTTCACAGCCATCTACCGAGAAAATAATTGATTTCTTTTTCCATTATTTTCAAAAATTCCATATGGAAAGAAATGGAAAATAATGGAAAGAAATCCATTATTTTCTCGGTAGATGGCTGTAAAATAATAATGGATTTCTTTTTCCCCAACCTAACATATGTTAAAGGATCCACTTAAGATCAAGCATTTAAAAGCATTTAAGGGAGAACCCGTTGTCATATTTAACTGTGTTCATTAGCTGAAGATTTCAGCTGATGAAAACTTTAGAAAAGCTAAAAAGATCAAATGGATTAGATTAAGCTGGATTAGGGTTCACATAGAAATATGAGGAAACGAGAGAGCAGATGAATATTCAGAAAAGGTTGCATAGAAAGACCAAATAGATATTGTAATCACAAAATCACCCTAAATGTTAAAAAAATAAGAATAAGAAACTTAAATGAATATTTAATGGCAGGATAGATGGATCATGCCAAGCAAAGGGCGCATAGCATACGAATTCATACCGGATACTAAAAATTATAAAAAGACTATTTCATCCCATGATAGTGCAAATTATATCGGGACCTGGAAGATTTCCTGAATACTTGTACAGATTCGGAAGGACGCAGGACAACACATAAATAAGTGGAGAAGTAGGATCAGTTCAGCACTACAAAACAGAATGCGTCTAACAAAGAAATTAGAGGAAGACTCATTATGAATATTAATTTTAACACAATATTACAAAACTTTGGAAATTTAAAAATATTAAAAAGTGATGGAAAAGAATTTTAAGCTTTTGTCAACAGTTAGAAGATTCTTTGAACTTTTGTTGGTCGTTGTTTTTTTATGAAAAAATTTCGATATCTTAATAAGTGTAACAGCCAGTCACAATAATTCCTGTTTATACGGCTTAGTTCTGTGATAATGGAGTGACTGGCTTTGACTTTTAAAAAAAAGTTGAAGACATTAAAGGAAAATAAAAGAGATTTAAGTTCTCTCTTCTTATAAATATAAGCAATCTGTTAAAATCAGGGTATTTAAAACATTACTCCAATCGCGACCGTTTTTTTATCGGTAAATCTTTCCCGAAACCTAATTTACAAATAACACAAGCAACGAAAAAAAGTTTTAATCGGGGATATTTAAAAAAATCAAGTAGTTGTTAATTGAAGTTTATAGAAATGTTTTCAACGCCAACATCTTTCCCCATCCTTTTTTTATTTTCACTCTTTTTTAATTCATAGAACCATAGAGAAATATGAGTCACGCAAGCAGTTTCTCTAATCGATTCAAGGTTTAGCTCTAAATTAATGCAATTTTATCTCTGATGAAAAACACATCTCATATGCTAACAGGTGGAGGGCGCTGGTTGGGAAATTAAATTAGAATTAATATCAATAGATATACTTTTAGATATCTATTGATAATAGATATCAATTGATTTATAGATACACATTTGAGCCAAATTTAATATATAAGAGGGCAATATCTAGCAAAGTTAAGGAATAAAAGTATTTACTTTTTTTGTATAATTTATATTACTAATAAGTTATCGCTGTTGGTCAGTGACGTAGCAATATCAATGGTAGTATACGCCCGGCTGCAAACCAAATGGCGAGTGTTGGGTCCGAATATTTTTTTTATCAAACTAACCATTTTAAATAAAATTAATAATTTACATACATTTTTATTCGAATATTAATAATCCATATCTATAAAACAGCCACTCATTCACATAAGATTTGAATCTCACTTAAATTTTAATTTTGTAATGGAATAAAAATTTTAAATACAGCTTTGATAGTGATAAATAGTAAATTTCATTAGTCTCCCCAAGAAAACATTCTTGCAGTTTTTAATTTATAAATGTTAGAAAATCCACCGCATCTTTTAATTTTTAATTATACAGAAAAATCAGAATTCTAATTATAATTAAACCGTTGAAAAAGAAATATATATATTTTTTAATCCTGCTCTATTAATAAATGGTGACTGTGTATTTAATATTAAATACGTCATTTCTCTAAATCTGCTAAAAAAACATTATTCTAATTTTGGACCACTTGTTTATGTATTCAGTAGATGGCAGCTGATTTCTGTTCCATGTGTGGTTAAGCGGCACATAAATTCAAAGGAAATATATGATTATTATTATTCTTTTAATTCAATTATTTACAAACGCTATGACTTTTTAAAGATAATAATAATTGTAGTAATTATTTATCCACATTAAAGTTATTTTTAAATTTTTTTTAATATCTAAAAATTCAATTTCGGCTGTAATTTACTTATCATATAAATGAACATTTATTTTATAGATAAGATTTATTAATATTTTAATGAAAAAATATTTGTGAATTTTCAATCTCGTTTCATTTTTCCCTTCAAATAAACGCAAGCAAGATCAAACTGGGCAATATAATTACCAGACGCTTGAGCTATCAAAAACATTGGTTTAATAGCATATGAATTGATGCAGTTAGTTTAGAAGTTATTTCTCGGAATTGATTGACTATAAGGCTTTAATGTTTTAATGAGCGAGCATTCTGAAGTCATACTATTAATAATATACAAAATCTCATCCTAACGAAATTTTTCAGCCAATTGTACCCCCTTGATAGAACGAATACGTGTGTATTTATAAAAATAGAAAAATTAATAAACAATGCCAATACTAGAATTCCTTTCCTTTCATAACTTGTTTTCTTATTTGATGTTGTAAACTAAGTCATGAAAAGTCTGTAAACAATACCTCAATTTCAATTTTAGCACAACATCTTGAAAACGGAATCCTCCATATCCACTATTCCAATTATATCAATTCATTTGATCAGAAGAGGACGTTATTTTTAAACATTATCTCTGATATCTTTTAATATCTACTAAAAGAATTTCCTTTACCGCAAAATTAACTGCTTTTCAAGAATAAAGGAAAAGAAAACACAAAAATCACAAGCACTCAAGATTAAATAAAGTTATTGTGAGTCATAAAGCTGATATAGCATATGACAGAGCATATATTTCACAAAACTGGCAATCATTAATGAGATTTTCTTGTTAGCTTCTTTTATTAGACATTCTCGGTAATATTTCTTAAACCATAATTTACTTTCAAGCTTTCAACATCCGTTATTGTTAAGTCTAACCTAACAGGTTTGTTTGCCCTTTAATAAAGACCATGGTAAGTGAAAGATTTGGCGCATTGCTCTCTTTCAAATGTCAAGATCAAAGGAAAAGCACGAAACCCAAAACAGGTGATTTCTCAATAGTGGTTTAACCATACAAAATAGTATTTACCCACAAATAAATCTATAATTATAAGGAAACTGTAAGCACATAACAGGATATAAGGTTCGTACCATTATGGCTAGTTTGGAAATTTTGAATCAGTTTAATTACATTAATATTTCGTTTTGAAACCACACGAAGGCTCTTTAAGACAGATATGGTAATCTTGAGTCATGGCCATATGACGAAGGTGGAACATGATCCGGCACAATTATCTCCAAATATCCACAGTACGAAGGACATTTGATCTAGACAACAGAGTCTACATTCCATGGACCTATATAAAAAGTTGATCCTTGATAGGTTACAAACCAGACCCTCTTAGAACATAAAGTTGAGATCTCAGCCACCAGCATTTTTCATCTCGCAAGATAATTCCTGAACATTTGATTGAAAAATTGAAAAGAAAATCAACTAAAATAAAAACCTAAATACAAAATATACCACTATTATTAATTAATGTGAAAACGCTTAAGAAATTTATTTTATTTATATGTTTCTTTATTGTTTTTGAAACCTATCTTTTTAATCTATAAAACCAGTTTTGGTTAATATAATGCGATTTAAAATACAGTTGTTCTTGGTCAGCAAAAAAAAAAAAAAAAAAGGTATTTCATGCCTTCTTCGATAACAAGAAAAAAAAAGTGAACGGATGGTTAGGCTAAAAATAGCATTTTAAAATGTTCGCTTGATTTATAATTGGCAAGAATTATTCTGTAGTTTTAAAACAAATCAATAATTTAAATAATACAAAATTTTCCAATTTTCTTTTTTTTTTATTTTGTTCCTGCAATTAAGACAGATATTTTAAGTATTTTTTGTCATCATTATTATCAACAACATATTATATTTCCTCATTACGATGACCCAATTATAAAATTTGATCGAAAAATCGTAAATTTGAACTTATCAGCAAATTTTTCGGGAGTTCTAGGGATTCCTCGTTCAGTGGTATTATGTGGCGAAAAGAAAAGAAAATACAAAAATTTTCCTACTTGGGTTGGCATAAAAGTTAGAAGAATATGAAAAATCCCAGGGCCGTTTGAATATCACGCATCTTATTTCAAAATAATTTGTTTTAAACCTAACAACCAAATATTTTATATTTATATTAAATCTGAAATGAAATTTCTATATAGTCACTTAAAACATGAAAAAGTATTGTGATTAACGTTAACGAGTTATTAAAATTAATAGAAATGTACAAACATTTTTCCCTTTTTCATTTATTCTAGATCTGCAATTAAACTATAAATTAATAAGATATGCAAAATTAACAGCTCTATAACCGATTTCTTTTTTTAAAAGAAGAACGCTTTTGAAATAAATACGGATAATCTCTTAATAAAATCGAATTTCCACTTTCTTTTAAAAATCAACAACCACTTGCTTTTCAATACATATAAGGAAAATACGATTTTCATGGCTGCAATGGCAGTTAACCTCATTTTTAAGAAGAGGTCACCGGGGTCTGACTACTTCGAAATCCACTTCTTATCAAAAGCTGAATGATGAAACAACACTGGCGATTCCCACAGGGCATTTCCCATCAGATTCAAGGTGATTTTTTTTAGTCTTGGCAAAGGAATGGATAAAGCCAGGCCATCTTCCCCATAGAGGCCTTCTCCGGAAGCACGCGGGCCGTTGTCAAAATGAGAAAGGAGAATGCGATTAACAAAGAGGGCATTACTCTTTCCACTTTGTGCTCAAGGAGAATTGATCGCAACAAAAACATTAAGGCAATCAGTTATCCTGAGTTAGTGCTAAAAAAGTGCAGACTAAGAAGATGAATATTCTAACCCTAAATGAACAATATGGTAATTTTTTAGAAAAAACATCGCCGGAGCTAAAGATGACGGTAATTAATTTGCTTTCAAGATTTCGTCATTATCTATCAATTAAAACAAATGACATACAGCATTTTAACCACATTTTTCAAACAGAATATACTCTTTCTTCAGTACCTCAGAATTGGAAGAATGCAAGTCACATTTTGACACCTTCCAGAAGAGAATAAAAAGAGTAAAAAATTTACTCACTGCCTACGACGATTTGACTCTTACGGTCGTAATAATTATATAAGAAAAATTATTAGCCAATTTAGCTATTAAAACTTCACACAAAAGCCAATTCCAGATAAATAACCTAAAAAATACCATTTATGGACTTGCATTCGTCTGGTTCTTAGAAACCGATTTCAGATAAGTGATTAAGTTTTTTAAAATCGATTTTTTTATTATAATTTTTTAATTTTTTAATTTAATATTCGTAATGTTTGAGAAGGTTTCATTATAAACCGTCAAAACCTTCGAATTTTGTTTTTTGGTCTATTATGGAGGCTTTTACATTGATTTTTATATTTGAATACGTTTTAATGCTATTTTACATCTTTCGGTGTTATTTTCTCAAATTCTAATGTTTGATAGAATTTTCTTCCAAAGAACCTCATAAATTAAAAACTAATGCATACTTTTTGTTCAAATTTGATACATTAATTTCTCAATATGCTCTACAGTTAAGAGAATAAGTAATGTATTCAGTTAGAAATATTTTATAGTTCTTTTAATGCTTTACAATGTGAAAAAAAATTGAAAATATCGTATTATTTATCAGTCGAAACCCAATATTCAAAGAATGGATTTTAAAAAAATTATTTCAGGAACTAGATAATATATTTCATAAGCTATCTGCAAAATTTTTAGCAAATCATTTGCTTTATACTAAACACAGCACACCTCTTTTTAGTTTTTTTTTAAGTTAATTTTTTCCACTTTTCAAAAAGCTTTTGCCCTTTAATTGGCCTATCTTGGTTCCATAGATGTTTTTTCAATCTTTTTAATACGAATATTCCAAAATATAACTATTTTCGGACGTTTTTAAAAATTTCAATCCGAACCTAGTCATATTTTAAAGTAGAATAAACATCTACCACATCATCTACCAAAACCTTTCTCCTACTAGACATTCCACACCAAAATTGTGTCACTCTCTCAAAGTTAGCGAACAATAAGAATAAATAAGAAAATAAGGAACAAATCAAAGAGAAATAAGATATATGCAATTAAAAATATTTATTCAGCTATTTTTATTGAAATACTTCACATCCCAATGACTTTATCATTTTTCCCTCAGCAAATATTAGAAAAAAGTAGACAATGTTGAAATTTTTTGCAATTTAAAACGACTGATCATAATTTAGGATACTCTGCTCTAAAGAGTTAAAATTAAAAAGTAGACACTGCGCCCAGGTTTAAAATTGTGCTTACATTTATTCCTTATGGCATATATGTTACTATCAATGTAATGAATTGCTTATTATCAACAAACAGCGGATATGTTTATTATTATCAATTACCGATTATTATTCATAACATCCTATTAATGAAATTGACAGTATCATATGTAATAATAAATAGAAAAGAAATGATCAAAATATTACTAAACTATTTATTGTGACAAAACAATGAAATCTAATGCGTTAATAATGTGTTTAACACACGTTTCACGGTAATTTTATCAACGAGTTCAATTTAATGAAAAAAAATCTTGAATTAACAAAGATTTTCCCAGTTTAAAGGAAGAAATATAACTTCTAAAATTCTCGTAAGATATTAAAATCTCTACTTCAATTCAATCAAAACTGATGTAATTTTTATCAAATTCAACTTCAAATCATCTCAAAAGAGTTCGTCGTTGTTTTCTCTTTGCCTGAAATATTTTTATTTCCCCAAATTAAACTTTTTCGTGTTAAACTCTTGAATTATCTTTTATTAATATTACCTATTTTTCATTCGTGACATTTATATTATATCAAATGTGATTCACAGCTCCAAAACTAGTGTGTATAAAACAATGCATTCGGCAAATCATAATTGTATATAACTCTAATGCTATAAAAACAGGACAATCAATCTTTTTCAGAGCTGTCACAATGATATTGTAAATGCTAACATACATCAAAGTCAAATTGCAAATCTCCGCAAAGATATATGAATAATTATTACCTGTCCTTTAACCGTAAAATATGTTAAGGTAAAAGTAATTGTATTGCACTGTATCTTTATCATGCACCATTGTTTCCTTTCATATTACTATAAAATTCGGAGAGAGAAAGATATTTAAAATTAATTATACAAAAAATTTGCAAGCACTAGATGATAAATATGGAATCTGAAACAATTATTCAAAACACGCTGCAGGGTTTTCTAAATTTCAATTTTTTTAAAAAAAATATTATTATCCCAAATTATTTCTTTCAAATGAATTGAAAATACATCAAACCTGTACCGTAATAAAATATTAAAATACACATTTTAGAAAAACGAAATGCGTGTAAAAAAAGAATCATATCAACAAAAGCATAAAATCATTTTGTCCCAGAAACACAAATTCAGACAGAACTTCAGAATTAAACAGGTTGAGTCAGAACCAGGGCTGAAGAATGTAGTATTTCTTTACGCAAACGATTTTGTTTTTCATTAGTTTAATTCGAAAAGAAAAATAAAATTGCTTTTAATTGTTTCTTGCGTAATTCAAAACGACGTTGGAAACATTTAATTGATTATCACTAACCTGATAAAGAACAACAAAATATACAAAGAATTAAGTCGGTTAAGAATTCTTATCGGCAATATTTTTATCTTTCAGTTATGGTTCCATGTAAGGCGACCTATTGGCATCGTCATTGGGATGTGCAGTCAGTTTGTCCTATTACCATTATCAGCATTTTGTCTCATCAAAGTTCTGAAACTGGGAATTCTCCATGCAACAGGTCTTCTATTGTTAGCTTGCAGTCCAGGTGGGGTTACTTCAAATATATTTACTTATTTCTGTGACGGAGATATATCGCTTAGGTAAGTTGTCCATGCTTTCTAAGTGTTACTGTAATGAGAATTGATAAAATTTCATAGTATTAATAACTTCTTTACAGTATAGCGATGACGACATGCTCGACACTGGTGGCACTTGGAATGATGCCTCTAAATCTATACATGTATGGGCAGAACCTTAATCAAGAAGATGTAGTCATTCCTTATGGCAAGATGGCTCTCTCACTGGTCGCAGTAACATGTCCAGTCTTGTTGGGAATGCTTGTTCACTGGAAATGGCCAAAACTCGCCGGCTATCTCACAAAGGTATGGATTTACTTTTGCATGTTGTGTATCTTTTTCGTCCTTATTGATAAGTTATGCACAGTGATTCAAAAGAAAACATTAAAATTATCGAGAAAAAATGGAAAAAGTAAGTGAGTTGCATTCATACAAGGAAAATTTAACTTTGTTTGCACTAGCAATAAGCGTATGCAATTTCGGCTCCAAACAAAATTGTAGAAGTTGAAACTTTTCGGCTTGTTTGATCTTTCGAAATTTCCAAGAGAAAGAACTGAAAAGTCATATGCTACTCTAAATATGATGAAATTAATGATGATACACGAATTACTGTTCAAAATTGCGAAAGGTACCCACACAAAAGCGTATAGCAACATCACATTTCCCTTTGTGTATTAAAACTAATGGTTTATGGAACATTTAATCGTACAAAGCATGTTTAAATATTTGTGACCTACATGACAATTCAAGAGATGCCATCACCGATACTATTGTTCGAGATAGGTGTGCTTTCAAAAATGAACGGCAATAAAGATATAATTGATATCAACAGTGCAACAACCGCTTAAAACAATACAGCATATCTCGAATTTCTCAAATTTTACGAAAGTGAAAGATTGAATTTTTCGCAATTAATAACGAGCATAGAATTGATTTAGTAGAATTTAATTTAGTTTTTGAATTAAATTAAAACCTAATGTTCCAAAGCTTTATCTTAATTTAGCTCATAGTAACATCATTTAAAGATATTCTTTTATTTTCTGGTCCATTCCACTTGTTCTAGTTAATTAATTCAACAGAAGCTTTGCAAAATTGCTGAATCAGCTAAAAGCCAACTATTTCTCACACTCCGAGTAAAGGGATAAAAATTGTCCAATTTAGCACATACCTTTAAAAGATCCCTATAATTCCCTTGTACGAGCTTTACGTATGATTTACATGCTTCATTAGCATAACACCCCTGCCTTTATAAAATTTTCGAATGTATTGCTAAGTCCTTATTGTACCTAGCAAACCCAACAATAGATAATATTCAAATTTTGAAATCTAATTTCCCCAAAAGTTAAATATTGTTAATTTAACGGGAAAATGTAATATTTTGAAAAAACAGTTATTTTCTATTTCATAGATTATTTTATGAAGTGATCAATTAAAGACAGTCCTACGAAATATTTCACTCCACCTCCGCAAGTTGTAAAACAATAGTAACTAATTCCTTTGGATAGACTCTCCACGACATTTTTCCTTAAGGTATTCTCCCATTAATTCTCCATCATAAGTCTTATACAAGCAAATTTGGATCTCCATACGATTAAAAAGCAAGTGGAAAATGAGGTAAAATTATATGATTATGAGATATATAAGAGATGAGATTATGAAGCTGTGATATGAAGTTATATCTAAAGGAAACGTTAACAGCTATTACATAAACGCTAACAAGATATTTACAAAAAAATTACTTCAAACGAAAACTCTAAAATTGTATCAAGAACTGAGAAAATATTTCAAACAAAAAAAAAATGACAGAAAAAGTTTCACAACCGGCATATATTTTTGCATACTTTTTATAATTCACTAGAATCAAAATGACAGACAACAAATATTTCAACTGATATTAGCAAGGAAATTTTGACCTATTTAAAATAATAGACGGTCAGAGTGTGTTTTTACAAAATTCTGAATAAAAGAGTAAGCGAATGATTAGACTTCACTGGACAATATAAACAAGAAAAGGTCTTTCAACTTTTTCATGCAAGGTTATTTCTTCATAGCTGAATTAAAAATGTAGGTCATCTTCTAGAAACGCAAGATGATTAGCAGTGAGTGATAAAATGAAAAACCTTGAATGCAAATAGAAGTTGTTTATTTACAATTTTCTTTTATCCAACTTCTTATCGATCAGAGGTGTAATTGGTACTGTCAATTTAATGAAAAGAAGTAATGACTTAATGTGGAAATACTTGAGAATTTCCGGCTCGCAATGTCTACAATACAATGAAATCAGTTAAAAAGAGAATTAAATTGATTTCAATTATAAGGAAATAGCGAACATTTATTTAGCAAGGTTTAAAATTCAGAATAATTCACTAATTAAATAAAGAAGCATTATTTTATAAACTGAAAATGATTCATATTATTTGAAATACATTTCTGGTGTTTATACAGTCTCTAACACGATCTGGAAGAGAAAAGGTAAAAACATGAGGCAATCAGATTTTGATATCGTTCTCTTTTAACATTTATTAACATTTCTTAATAGGACTCTTAACATTTTTTTTCCTTGAGTAAAAATTTTTCAAGAGAAATAGGAAGAGTCAGACCTTAAATCAGGAAGAGATCCATAGATTCTGTAACATAAAATGGTGTTTTTTACATTGATTTGAATGATTATAAAAATAAAACTGGGATTGTTACCCCCTTGATATTCTTTTATTTAATATGCCAAAACATATATGGTTTTTACAATTTAGTTTCATTTTATAGAGAAGCAAATAGAATATGTATTTTTGACTACTTGTCGTTGACCATATTTTATATAGATCTACAATTGTTCATAAATGCTAAAATTCATTCCGTTTTTCCAGCTATCGCATTCATAGATAGTCTCATTTTATAGTTATACACACGCATAGAATGTAAGATAGCCAATTCGATGTAAGACGTAGTATGCGATGTCGATAGTCAACCTTTCGATGAAAGTTAGTCAACCTTTGGAAGGATTTAGCACGAAATTTGATACAGATCTATGTCAATAACGACAAACTGTGTTCAGAACTTCATCTACGTAATTCGTAGTGTTTTTTGAAATAAAGAATCCGCTAGCATACAGACAAACAGCCTTTCTGTTGGCGGAATTCATACAAACTTGATAGAGATCGATAACTTTGATATAAATACCATAAACCAAATTTCATAACTCTGACCTTGATTCGTTTATTTAATAATCGTGCTCACAAAAAAAATATAATTTCACAAATGGATTTTTCGGATACAGGAAAATCTAGAAGGGGGCTTCAAATTTCGAGGCCAATTTTTGACGACTATAAGATTTTTTCTTTATATACTTCACATACGAGAAAGTAAAAATAAAAAGGTTAAGCATGAATGATGTTCAGAAACGTTACAACGCATTGAGTATCAGATCCTTTTTACCAAGTGGTTACTTCCTTTTTGAAATTCTTTCCAATCACAATAAGAAATGGTTTACGCAGACTACTAACCGAAAGAATGCAACATTTTTTACCCCGAAACAATTCAAAATGACTTAACTCTATAAGAAATCAAGAAAGATACCCTTTCATTCAAAAGACGCGATTGTTCATTTTTATTGTACTTTGTAACCTAAACACTTGCAAAAAGAATGCACCCAAGATAAATATCACTTATTCTCCAAAAGTGAAATGAAAAAATCAATTATCCTTTTTCTCTTGAAATAGATAAAAAATAAATTTTCGAAACATATAAACAGATATACATCCTTTAAAACAAAACAAAAAAATCCTTAAACAATCTATTGCAGTTTACCTCCAATAAAATGAATAGCAATAGATGATTCAATGGCGTAGAAAACTTATCATAAAGCATGGATCGGAAATTAAATGTATCATTTAGTAGAATAATAGATACATAAATATATGTTCTTAAGATCTACACTCGCAAGTCGAAGAATTCGCCAACCAATATCAAGCAGCGATTCATCTGGACTGATAGGATTTTTTTGTAAGCCACAAACTGAATCTTGTTTTTTCGGCGAAGGCAAGAGAGATCCTCAATTCAAAAGTGGATGTGATCGCATGTAGTTCACCATTCCCCGCGAATTTCCAACGAATTTGCCAAATAATCTAGCACTTCCAAATACATTTCGTCCGCCATCTTCTCCAGTAGAGATTCATAAGAAATCATTGATAGTTAGCATTTCGTTCATCACGTTCTTACGGTTTACATAAAGTTCGCGGTGAAAATAGTTTTTTGGAAGCTGATTTGCGAACTATTAGGCTCGCAAGTGTATATGAGTTTTCACAGCGAAGCCTTCAACAGGTTGATAATCCTTTCGTCAGTTGAAAAGAAAAGATAATGATAATATATCAATCCACTGGCATGTAATAATGATTAGTCTAGATTCATCTAAGATAGGGAATGGCAATAGTCACAGAGAAGACTGGAACAGTCCCTTATTTAAACCAGCTTTCGGGGAATGGCAATAGTCTCTTATTTTAACCAGTTTTCGGATGAGATAATGGAAATAGATACCCATACCCTAACATTATCTTTCATAAAGTTGTTCCTAATACCCATCTAAAATTAAGTTCATTTGTAAGCAGAATGTTTGAACAGTATTTTAATTAATCGAACCTTATTTTAGATAAAGCATCTTATTTTAAGTAGCATGACTATTTTTAATCCAGCAATCAGCTTTCAATGAATATGATGAAGGAAAGTCACGTTAACACACTTTTTTAATGACCAACCGGTAAAATTTCCCATGGCCGTGTTCTCTTTACTTTTCTCAGCATTACTAATTAGAAAATGTAAGAGTTAACCAGATATAAAAATAAAAAGGCAATTGCAAAAATAACAATAAACGAGAAGTTTAAAAGAAAAAACAGAATATATTGGCTGTCATATTATTAAGAATCTGTGGCAATTTCAAGATGCAAATTAACGAAATACGCAATGCTAAAAAAAAATAGTTTTGATTACTTTAATGAAAAGAATTTTATATGCTGAAATAAAAAGCGAAGTGGAGCATAATTGGAAGCCTCATTGACTATGAATGAGAGCAAATATATGTTAACGTACGCAGATTCGAAGTAAGAAAAAATAATAATAATGAAATCTACTGTCGTAAATGTCAAGTTATCATGTGAAAACATTATTATTTTTAAGTGATTATTTGTCTTAATTAATTTAAGCCCTTAACCAGTTTAAACCGGTTTTTAAAAAATACGAGATTTCTCTCTCTCTTTCTCTTTAATGATAATTTTTTTAACTTTAATTTTCAATTTTTCTAGCTGGCCAACTAAATAATGGAGCTCGACCAATTTTAAGATTAAAAAAAACAGTTATTTCGACGAAAAGTTCACTATTACTGGAAGCTATTGTATATGTGGTAAAATCGAATAAACACAACGCAGATTGATATTAAAATTATTTTCTAATATTTACAGTATTTTGAGAAATACAATTAGTAAGAATACTGTTATAATATTATTAAAGAATAAATATATGTCGCGTTTCACAAAATTGCGATATTTAAAACTGAAAAAGAATTTTTTTTTAAAAGTAATCTTCTGAGTGCGAGATTAATTATTTAAAATTAAGAAATTGTAAACAAACTGGAAGATGACGTCCTTTCATAGAAACGACAAACAAAAAGTAATTGATAGTAAATTTAATTAAATATCTCAAGCAATACAAACCTCAAATGTCATTCTTCAGGTCACTCGCTATCTACTAATGAAAAAACGAATATCTTGCCTCCAAATTTCGGTGACACCAAAACCTTTTAACCAAAACGTCCTGTTCTCACATGTTTTCCATGGCCAAAAAACTTTTTAAAGATTAATTAATATATTTTCCTTCAAAAACTTTTATTTTAATTCTATTAAGAACACACACTAGCAGGACGGTGTTGAAAAATTGCTTTTAAAACAAAATCTTAACTTCAGCAATATGAAACAAATAAAGAGAAAACGATTTCACTAAATTTCATTGTTATTAACATCCTGCTCAAGTTAAAATGCATGTAAATGGGAAATACACAAACTTAGTATAAATTCAATTACGTTACCAAGAATAAAGAGAAAAAATAAGACTTTTATTGTTGAATTGTTTTCTTTTCTACACGTAATGCCTCACAAAAACTAAAAGTAATCAAAAGCAAAGTACATCTCGTTGAAATTATTACTATTATAAATCTTATTTGATTTATTCATTATAAAAACAACTTCTGAGCTAAAAGAAAAACATGAGGACGTTTATACTGATCTGCTTAGCTGGTTTCTTTTGCTATCAATTCGAGTAAGAAAATATCGTCATTATTTGAGGAAAACACACGAAATCAGCCATGTTTAATAATAAAAAAAGCATAAAAAGAAGCATGCATCATTTACGTAGAGGTTTTGTAATCACGGAATTATTACAATATGCAATCATTTTGGCTTACTTCAAGATTCACAAAAAGTAACGTGACAGAGAAAAATAAAAAGACAATAGCCCTCGGTTGTTTGGGCACTCATAAAATATTAAAGTTAGTTATAATCGCATGCAATAGAAATTTCTGTAACTTATGTCTTCTTCTTTAAATTTATAAAACTTCTTAAGGCATTTCACAATACTCTCATAATTATTTAGCTCCCCAAAGCCAATTCTCAAATCACGAAAGAAAAAAACAAAACATCTTCAAACAAGAAAGATTTCATAACCTAAAACTGTAAGAAAAATAGAATAAAAATGCATTAAATTCAAAGAGTATAACTAGGAATTTATCTGATTGAAAAAATCGACATGGTAAAGAAATGGTTTTTCCCCCCTTCTAGCAATGTGGTATAACTAAATCTTGATTAATTAAGGCTATATAGATAATAATTGCTTCCGGAATTTTTAAAAGTAACCCCACATGTTAATAAATATGTCGTTAAAATTACTAATATTTTTCATGTGTTCGAAATATTCAGTTCCGCTCAAAAAATTGTATATATGGCACACAAAAATATAATTGTTTTACTCCAAAAACAATTTCAAAAGTTTTTTTCTGATTTTTAAAATCACTCCATTTTCATTAAAACTTGAAAAAAAAAACTGTAAAATTAACTGTTGTATCAGTAAAAGTTTTATCCTGAAACTACTTGAAACTCTTAATTCTGTAAGTCTTATTCAAAACGTATAGTGAAATAATAATAAATATGTGCTGATTTTGGTAACATTAACAATTTAATATCAAGTAGAAAATTTTCTACTAATGATATCCTTGCAATAAGAGATAGATTTCCTACTGGGCATAGGAGTATCTGAACTGAGGAATGAAAATCAATTTTAAAATTTTATACGTCTAGAGTTTAAAAAAAGAAATTCACCAAAAAAATGCATGTAAAAATTCTATGAATTATAAAATATTATAATAATATTGATAGGTACAATTAGTTATGTCTTTGCTTACTTCATAACGTTCATTTAGTTATTACAGTATTTGTGAACATCAAACGTTTGCTTGGTTATAATTGTATACAAAAATGAATACCTCAGAGTCATGGGTCATCATGATAAAATAAGTCATAAATCATAAATTTCAAAAATCATAAATTCCAAATTTTAAAAAGATCGCAAACAACACTGATGAAATGAAAAATGCATTGTGCAATACTCAGAGCTGAAAAGGCTTAAATCTGCCGTTGCAGTAATACATATAGTATATTGAGATTCATAACAGGTGAAAACTCCGAGAAATCTATTTTTGAGTTAAAAATACAAAATGTCACCTATTTTAATCTTTTTTTCCATATTCAGAAGAGAAAGAATATATAAACTCCTTAGTTTTAGAGAGGATAAATAATATGGGAAAATGATCTCTGAAAAGCTATTTTCTTCATATGGTGGATTACGGATTTCTGCCTCTGAATCTTAATAGGCGATATAAACTTGCCCATTTCATTTCCACAAAATAAAAATTTGCTCACATTAGCACAAAAATTCGAACGTTTTTCGTCTAAATAGCTCCAAAATCATGATTTAAAATGAGCACATTTATGGTCAGCTTCAAATATTTTTCTATAGCTCGCTATTTGTTTACTTTATATCTTAATCCAACCCAAATTGGTAATAATAATCTACTAGCTAATGTAATGTCTCAGATATTATACATAACACTATCATGCGTTGATATTTTATTGATAAAATCAGAATTATAGATGAATGGAGGATAATCATTACAGCATGAAAATTAACTAAATCATTGCAGATTCGCAGCAAAAACTAAAAAGTGACTTAAGGTTAATTATATATATTTTGTTTAAACATACATATTTATCACCATCTTTGAAAATAGTAGAAAATAGCTAAGCGCAGAAACACATTAATTCACAGTACGACTTGCTATCACAACGGTTAGTCCAATACATTTCAAATGACCGAGAAAGCGACAAGCCAGTATAATAAGCTTCTATCTCATCAGAAAAATTAATCTTGAATTTTTTTAAAAAGATAAAAGTTCTCAGAGATGTAGTTCCTGTCAAGGTGACTATCTTTTTAAAATTTAATAAGATATATAAAGTAACTAAAAAAAGAACCAACTGGAAAGACTAGATTTTTAGTTTTAAAGTTTTTCTAAAAATAGCAACAGTGATGTGAAAAATGTTTTTGATTTTGTATCAATGAATATCTATTTATAAAATCAACCATTCCAATTCATTATCTACAGCTACAAATAGGATTTGAGGTGGGGACAGCTGTCATTTAGCCCAGTGGCATGCTTCTGTACATACTAATCAGCTTTAAGTCATCACCAGTGAGTGGGATTATACATCTTTCAATGAAAGTGAGCCACAATTTTCATGAACAGAAAAATGAAAACAAAAGCACACCATCAACTTACTGAAATGGCAAACCGCTACTTACAAGTTTCAAATGCATTTAAAATAAATCTGTTACTTTTTTTAAGAAGTATAGATATTTTAACCTTAACCTTAAACTAGCCACTTCGAACAGACCGAAGGAACACGGAAAAATCCGAATGACCGGAAAACAGCAACACTGGAAGGAGCTGTGTTGAGTCCTAAGAGTCACCAGCCAAACACAACCCTTCCCTTGGGAAGTACGTCCCATCATTAATGGAAGGAGTCAAAGCTCCACTTTTTTCACCAGAGTGGCGAGAATCAACCACCCTGCTAGAAGCTTCTCTTCCTTAATTACGAGGTGCCCCTCCCATGGGACATACTGACATTTTAAAACAACAATACTAAAACTTTTTTTTAGTAATTCTAAATTGGCAGAAATTTATAGTATGTAGAAGAGATATAATGCAAAAGTTTTGTTATACGTTAAGGTTCGTATTTCTTTCCAGTGGAATTCCACCATTCTGATTCCGGAATTAAATATAATAATAAATATAAAGCTTATTATTCCAGGAATAAAATATAAAGCTTATCGACGGGAAATAAATGAATCGGAGAAACTAGAGATGCGATAAATATAATAATCACAAGTCATATTGTCTCATTACAAGTCCGAACTGAAAGATATATATCATATATATTAATACAAAAATGCCAGAGAATTGTCATTGAATAATTGGTAAAATATATTTGAAACAATAAATACATAAATGTGATAATTTATTTCCTTAACTTTCAGCTTGGTAGCTACGCAGGACTTCTCATCATCGTCGTTTGTCAAACAATGGAGTTCTTCATTTTCCCCAACATTTTCGCGAATGTACCATGGCAGCTGTATTTTGCCGTAGTAATACTACCTTGTTTGGGATTTTCGCTCGGTTACGTTTCTGGATGGGTCTGCAGACAAAAGCCACAAGTCCGAAGAACTATTTCCATCGAATCCGGAGTGCAGAATGTGGGAACAGCTCTCACTGTAGCTTCCCTCTCCTTCCCATTTGAGGTAAGTAATATTATTGTTCATTATATTTAATGTTTTTCAATAGATAATTGGAATTATTATAAATTCTTGTGGTATATCCGATTAGGATTTGAAATATTGGATAAAATGCATATTGATTTTAAAAGTAAAACTATATGCAACAATATATCTTAAATAAATAATTAGCAATAATGTTTTGGTAGATAAGGCTAAGTTTGTTTGGCAGTGCCTCACACCTAACATCTTTCAAATTCTTTTCTTGTTAAATATAGAACAGTTTTTTTTTTAATTCTATAACAACATCCGCCAATATGTATCTCACTTATGATATTTATTGTGAATTACGTCTTTCTCACTTCTGATATTTATTGTGTATCTCACTTATGATATTTATTGTGAATTACGTCTTTCTCGCTTATGATATTTATTGTGTATCTCACTTATGATATTTATTGTGAATTACGTCTTTCTCGCTTATGATATTTATTGTGTATCTCACTTATGATATTTATGGTGAATTTCGTTTTTGCCATAAAAATCCGCTGCTTTCGATAAAAATACAAATAGCGATCATTAACTCATTCTCTCTTTTGGAGCACTTTTTTCGTTGACCTTCCAACTTTTATCTCCTCTTGCCACTTAGCATTCCAGTAAATTACTCTGGAGTAATCTATATTTAAGTTTATTCCAATCTAAATTTTAAGTTGGCTATTGATTCTCAGTAAATTACACTAATTTTTAACTGAATTTCGACCAATCAAAATTTTTTAAGCCGGCTGTTGATTTTTCTTTTTAGATATGTAAGGACACAATAAATATCACTTAGAAAATTATCATATATTTTATATAAACAATTTACAAATGAATAGATAATCTGTGTTCTTCATTCTATGCGAAACATAACTTTCGGAAGTATTCGATAAAATGGTAATCTAAACAAATAAATTCATCTGCAGTGCCTGATGATAATCTTAAACAATGCCCAAAATGAGAACGATTGTCTTAAAATTCACAAATCAGAGTGGTAACAAATGGATGCTGCATCAGGAACAAAAACTTCCACTTCTCAGTTGAGTAACTTACAGGCAGCTGTTCTTATAAAATATGGAAAATAGAAGGCACCTACATACGGCAATCGCAGCCTATAGCTAAATATTTTAAATCCAAGCCATGGATGAGACAATTGTTCAACATCTAAATGCTAACTAAAACAGTAGTCGCACAATCAACATAAAAATTCTCCGTTTTTTTAACAAATAAATTCCATATTTTTCCATTTTATGTAAAAATTTTATAACTGAAATCGTGAATCAAGAGAACATTTTAACTATGAAAAATGGTATAAAAATTGTATAATATTTTTATTGAAAAATTTATAACATTATGCATAAAAATACAATCTACCACTCCAAGATTTAAATTAAGGTCAAAAAAGAATCATTGTCTAACATTCTATACCTAATAAAACAATAGACGTGTGGTTTGATTACAACAATCTCAAATTTTTTAAACCAGTAAAAATAATTATTCCATACATTTCAATTTTATATAACCATTTTACTATTGACATATTTAAATTTTTGAGGATTTTAACAGTGAAAAATGAAATAAAATTTTAAAATATTATTTACAAGAATTACTAACCCTAAGTAAAACAATGGACGTGTAGTTTGCATACAACCATCTCAACTTTTTTTAAATAGTAAAAATATTTATTTCATACTTTTCAGTTTTATTTTTTTAAAAAAAATAAAACTGAAATTGAAGTCCTGCTATTGTAGAGATTTTAACAGCGAGAAATGATACAAAAAATTTATAATATTATAACAAGAATAAATATGGTCAACGCCGTCTGTATTGAAAGCTTTAGATCAAGTCAAAAAAAAAAAAAACATTGTTCAATATAGCAACGTAACTATAACAATAGCCATACGACTAGAATACAATTGTATTTTTTAATCTAGTAAAAATATCTATTCTATACTTTTCAGCTTTATAAAAAAATGTATTATTCAATGATCGTGACAGATGAATATTTTTCCTCCAAAAAATGTTCAAGTATCAATTTATTACTTGAGGAGACAGCCTATGATAGTTATTTCATAACTGTTATTCAGTTGAAACAAACGAAAAGACAAAAGTAATTTTTTTCGTGCATATAACTGCTATAAGATTATTATCCTTATTAATTAAAAAAAATGGTATTTTTAATTACAATTCGATTTAAAAAATCAAACATTTATTATAAAATATATAATCCTATATTTCTTTAGAAAATTTGTATCATTTTCAATATTGGTGATTATTGTATTTTTGAATAAAATAGTAGCCGTAGCTATATAATCCCACTTGATCCAACATATCTAATCAAGGACTCGTGATAATAGATAATGTGGTGTCCTCTGTTAGTCAAGAAGAATCCCTGGAGAACGTACCAAACACCTAAGATAGAAATCTGAATTAACTTCTATTAAGATAATTATTAGACAAAGTATATACTTACTCAAAACCCCAAAGTTCTTTTTTTTTCTATTATTTTCAGGGTAATTATATTTCGTATTTTATTTGATTTGCAATAGCTGTGTACTCGAAATTATTAAAATTAAAATAAAGTAACATTAAAATTAAAATAAAGTATCATTAAAATTTCAGAATTTTATTCGCAAAAATATTTTTCATGTTTGAAATTTGCTTCCAAATCAATGTGGTCAATTCTGAGTTAGAGCTGGCTGATTGGCTCACAACTTACCAATACTGGCTAACTTTGCTTTAAATTATCCAGACATGTTTAAAAGCTCATTTTAATTGATTAGTAAATTTAAATGTCTTTATTAATTAGATATAGATACAGTTCTCTAGAAAACGCCAGACCATTAAATGTTTTATTATATCAGTTTGTCATAACACTTATTTAAAAATTGTTTATATATATTATATTAAATTCAATAAAAAAGTTTGGCACATGAATTGGGAGAAGACGTTCCAATAATATTACTGTTTCTAGATCATCACAAGGCTAAACCCCTTTATTTCGTATGATTGCTCAGAAGCAACGGCTTTTGATTAGTTCTTAGGAGAGAACTACAGTTCCAAATTATAACCACGAAATGTAAGCATGTCATCGTACACATATATCTAAATAATAATTATAATTAATTAATTAACATAATTTTATAAAAATAATTATTTAATTAATTTTAAAAATTTCAAAAAATACGTAAATATATTATATATATCCTACTTAGTTTGTGCATCCCAAAAAAACTTTTACTACAGCTTTTCGTTATTTGCCAATTAAAGGTTCAATCCAGTTTTATTAGTTTCACAGGTAAAATTGGTCCACATTTCTGTTTCGATAGGAAGGGGACCAGGAAAAACTTTAATGTAAAGTACAATTCGTTAAAACGCATAAAAGACGCATCAGTTTACTAAATTTCGAAAAATGTCGATTAAGAGGACAACAAGGTGATAGAGCCAATAACTTTTTTCCACAGATTAATATTTTTCAAATATCTTACGTCTAACCCACTAAGCCACTGATGGTCGTATAAAATAATAAAATAGAGAATATCTTGTTTGCTAATAAATAAAAAAAACATGAATCATTATCGTACACAGAAAAAAAAACATTGTAGTTTTATTACCCATAAATGTAAATGAATCACAAAATTACATTGACCAAAAAAATCCTTAATTCCATACATCA
This sequence comes from Argiope argentata, assembly GCA_026289955.1. Lineage (NCBI taxonomy): Eukaryota > Metazoa > Arthropoda > Arachnida > Araneae > Araneidae > Argiope > Argiope argentata. Next base: position 2,508,935 of record JAOUZG010020776.1, on the reverse strand, counting down.
TCCAGAACGTATAAGAAAAAATCCTTTTAATAAAAAGAATCTGCATTTAGGTAATGCAGAAATATTGCACCTTTCTTTTTGTATTAAAAATCCGATATTAATCTAACCATGAAATTTCGCACTCATTAAAGCATTTCAACATACTGTAAACAATGATTTCAGAAGCGTTTTCTCGCTTCCTCAACAAGGCAGGTTGATTGAAATCATCCGTAACGATAGGCGGTTTATATGGCTCAGTTTTCTTTCTTAAAAGGGAAAAGGTTTTCACTCTCTATCAGATCGTATTCTTGTTTCACATAAAAAGCTTAAAACGATAATAATAAGCGCTATTTTTTTTAATCAAAAGTAGAATTGGAAAAAGGAAGCCACGTTTTTATTAACAAAAAAAAAGAAGCTCTGATTTTCATAGTCTGATCTGATATACATAGTTCAAATTAAATTCTAAATACTTTTTCGAATACTTTTCTAAATTTTATTTTAACTATCTAAGCTTTAAAAATAATAACATGTTCTTTTAAGAATTATTATTAAAAATTATTAGTTGAAATTCCTTTAACCCAAAAAAAAATATTGTGTCTATATAGATTATATAAGCTTTTTTCAGAGTTGTAGAAAGAACATAAAAGAAAATAAAAATTGTTTTGTAAGAGAAATGTCCTATTTTGAAGTTACAGAATGGCAATTTCGGGATAGACCGCGCTATTTAGAATCATGATCAGATAACCCTGATCCAGCACCCTCTCTCCAACCTTTAACTCCACACTAACGAGAAGACGATTGCATCTCAATATATTTAAAGTAAATCAATCCCTTATACAGGATGTATCTTCCGATGAACTATGGCTTAAACCCCGTTTTCCTCTCAATATATTTAAAGCAAACCAGCCCCATATACAGGATGTATCTTCTGAGGAACTATGGCTTAAACCCCGTTTTCCTCTCAATATATTTAAAGTAAACCAGCCCCATATACAGGATGTATCTTCCGAGGAACTATTGCTTAAATCCCGTTTCCCTCTCAATATATTTAAAGTAAACCAGCCCCATATACAGAATGTATCTTCCGAGGAACTATGGCTTAAATCCCGTTTTCCTCTCAATATATTTAAAGTTAACCAGCCCCATATACAGGATGTATCTTCGGAGGAACCATGGCTTAAATAACGTTTTCCTCTCAATATATTCAAAGTAAACCAGCCCCATTTACAGGATGTATCATCGGAGGAACCATGTCTCAAGCAGGCGATCCTCTATTTCGAAGTCAAAACCTTGGTATCAGGACACACTGCTCTAGAAATATTTAGAAAAAATGATATTTGTTCAAAAATTTCCATTTAATATTAAATAAAGGATAAGGAAATTTATTCTAATTGGACGTTATTAATTTCAGATGCAGTTATTTCAGCATTGTAATTATTTTCATCGGTCAAATATAATTTAACTTTATTTGATATTAAAATTATATAAATGTATATAATCATTTATATAATTTATATAAATTTCGAAAAATGACATTTTTAATTTATTAATATTTTCTAATTTATTTATGATGACAGTTGTATAGCTTCTAGTCTAGCAGCTGATGAATCTTCATAAAACATTTTTTAAAAAAAGTACGTCTCTGAACAGAAGCTACAATAATCTTTCATAATATCTCAAATAAATGAAATTAACTCAGTAGCATAGACAAGTTTCTTTTAAAATAAAAGATACATACAGCTCCTTAAATGCAGTAAACCTAATCGCTAATGTCAAAGGTCAGATTAAAAATAATTGCATTCAATTTATCAACCAAGTTTTTCCTGTCGCAAAACTTTGAAATCAAATCTACGATTGTCATTTAAACCCCGGGGATTTTGTTTAAATAAAACAACTCGCACCAGAAATTAGTCTTCAATAAATCTTATTAAAATATACTCTTCTTTCGATATCCGATCTTAATTTCACCTCAAACAAAACATCACGTGCTTGGATTCTTTTTTCTAAAAATCACTCATTCATCTAATAGCACTAAATGCAATTTTAACAGTTACGTTCATCTACAAACAAAAAGCATAATGACTTCCGCCAAATAATCTTCCTTTTTGTTTACACGCTCTTAACTAAAATCTCTTTTCGAAGCTCGGCAATATTTTGGTGGGTCTCGAGTAACTCGCGTGAGAAATCGTTCTTACGCTGTCATGGTTTCTCACACATTATTAGCAATTACAATGGTAATTCCTCACACCTATAATTCCAGACGGACTTTGAAATTCAAGCTCATAATTCCGTTTAATCCTAACATCGTTAATGAAATCATGAATAAAAGAATAATACTGAGATTAATAAAATACACTTGAATCTTTTTTTTTTTTTCATTTCATAGATTAGTGAGATCTTAACAAAGAACTTAAAAATAAAGTTCATTTTTAAGATCTGCTTATTTTAATCAAAAATAAAAATTTCCTATCTTAATACATTTCTAATAGTTTTGTGTGCATCGATTATCATGGCGCTTTATTTCACCTTTGCACTCCGATGGTGCCTCTGACTCATCAATCAAGATTGTGCATCATTCTGACGTTTTATTTATTTATTTTTCAAATGTAATTGTTAAAAACGGTTATGGTTAAGATAATGGTTAAGAGATGCAGATTAGTTTTTCAAAGAAATTCCACTTAAAAGAATTATGCATATTTATTTTTCATAACAATAAACAAATCTCTGTATTAGGTGAATAATTTTGCATCTAATTATTATTTGAAGTGCAAAGGGTCAATGCAAAAGTTGTCCAGCTTGGAGATGAAAGACCTGCGTACTACATTAATTCTCAGAACAGTGGTCATCTTTTAATTGGGCTAGTATTATGACATCCTTTATTTTGAATTTTGCTTTTAAACACTCATCGGCTTTTTGCGTACATAAATAAGACTTTTTTTCCGTCATTTAAGGATTTCAGACGAATTCTGAAGAAAAAAAAAAGAAGAAGAAGGTATACGTTGGGAATAATAGAATAAATGGGCTTCGTTCAAGCGATGGTAGATGTTCCAGTTCATAATACAGGAGGTGGAAGGGAGTTTTTCAGGAGATATTTGCCTCCTCACTCTCTTGAGATAAGAAACATTGGACAAAAAATTTTGAAATTTCACAAAAAAAAAAAAAAAAAACCTTACTCGAACTAAATAATATATTTTAAACGTTTTACGATGAATTTTATTATTCTGAATTTTATAAATAAAACACACAAGGAAAGTATATGCTTCTTAAAATAATCACAATATTTTATTCAAACCCCAACATCCAAATTTAAAATTTTGAATTCAGAGGGCAAAAATGCACAGTCTCGCTCACATAAAGTAGACAGATTATCAGTCCCAATAAGGTAAAAAAAGAAAGAGAAGGAAAAAATAAACTTTAAAAGAAATTGCTGTATACGTGGGCAGTTGATTTTAGGATTTATTGAAGAAGTAATTTGTAGGATTTAGTGATGCAAGAGCAATATTCGGTAATGATGCGCAACATATATACTAGTTAATAGAATTACTGTGCCTTAATATAAAAAGATTCTTGAAATTCTAAAATATATATTCGTTCCCATGAAGATTAAAACGCGTTTAAAAATGATTGAAAACAAACAGAATAAATTTAAAATGTAAGTTGAAAATGTCAGTCCAGACAAAGAAATCGAAACGAGCATGAAAAGTTATAAAATCAGTGAAAACCATAAAAACAAAAAGTAAATAAAATTGCCTTATCAATAAAAAATGTATCAATCCTTGTTTGCACTTTACCGATATTATAATATGAAAATAGCAATTTTCATCCCTTTTATATGTAGAAAAAGAAAGTTCAATTACAATACAGATATCTTCAGGTGTATCCTTTAAATTATAAGGCCTAAATGTATCGCCTGACACATTAGAAAAACTACATTCGGCGTCAAATGTCCGAGATTTACAAGCATTTGTTTTTCCTTAAAGAAGAACGGCCTTTGATTGGAGCTCAGAGCAAACAGATTGCGCATGCGATGGAGCTTGAGTAACCTCATCACTAACTGTAATTTTATGCATCACAAAATTAGCTTGTCTGGGAGCAGAATTGGAAACTTGTTTCGCATCCGTATTAACGTTGGGAGATAATGTGGAGCTTTGTAATACTTAGAGACACTGTCAGTACTAATTTTCTAGTTATTTTTATTAACCTGACAATCTTTTTTAAGGGTTTTTTTATCTTTTCCTGCGTAAGATAGTTATAAAATAGGAAAATTCTAGTGACTAATTTACATTCCAGAGAAGCAGATTGAAATGAAATTATTTCTTTAAACATATCAGATGAAAATAATTTTTTAAAAAAATTCAATGGTATCTAAGACGTGTGTGCGTGCGTGCGTGCGTGGTTTTTTTTTAATTGAATAGAATCCGAAAGTAAAATTGAAATCGATTTAAATGCTTATAAATTTCAAACGCTTTTCTCGCTGCACTAGCGTAACTGATTGTAAGGGTGCAGTTTTAACAATTTATCGAGCTTCGACATACGAATTGTTTTATTTCATTCTTTTGACAATCACTTCCATCTAATTCCAAGCAAAACAGGAGCAGCGAAAAAAAGTGAGCGAACCCTTAATTTATATATTACTCAGATACTGTACATCCAGAGCTGATATGACCTGCCTCCAAAAAACGGGCGCAAGTGAAAGTCCCGCAGAATTAAAAACAGAAGACTAACTGATGATTTCATGTTTCGGAAGAACGAAAAGACAGAATTAGATGTCTAGTATCCATCAGTTGCCTATTCCATCGAATTTTGATGTAGAGAATATGAGTTTCCCCTTGAAAAGAAAAGTGTGGTTGAAAGTTATGACAATTTTTCTCCATCTAGGAGTGTAACATTTCTTCACAAGAAATAACATCTTTAGAGAACTTGTCATGAGAACGAAGAGTCACAGGGATTGTGAATAAAGATTTTAATTTAATAATTTGTTGAGCATTTTGACGAGATGCAACTTCTATAAGGAAGTACTCATAGCGAAAATTTCGGATAGATTTTGTGGTGGCAAGAATTGCAGTTGCCGTCTTTAAACAAAAAACGATTAAACATTACAAAATATCTCATTCGAAGTAAAAATACATTTTAAAACGAAAATTTATCAAATGATTTATCCAACTGTTTTATTTTGGTGTCATTTGAATGAAGCTTTTTATTTCTCTAGTTATTTTTATCACCGAAAAGCATCATCATTTATGGCCGCATCATTTTTAAGCCGAAAATCATCATTAAGTCACCGACTATGATAATGTTCAGTCTCCGCGCATACTTTGATGTTAAATGGGTCCCATAAGTAGGAATCCCACTTACTTCCTCAGGTCAATGAATAAATACCTTTAACATCAAGTCTCCCAAAACGGGGCCCAATCGTTTGATCCCTTTATTCGACTCGGAAGACTAACAACTTAAATGTCTACCGGCCAGTAGGGTTGATACGCCGGGGACGACAATGCACCGCCTGCCTATTGGGTCGCCCCACTTGCCAACATGTGGACGTTTTAGCTGCCCATATGTAGCAAAAAGCAAACCGAGAGGTTGCAACTTCTCATAAAGAGTTCCTTCATTTACCTCTAAAAAAGGAAGAAAAAAGCGGAAAGCTGAAGCTTAAGAACAAAGTCGACTAAAAGAGAGAGCCTTGGGTACCTCAAGATTGCGACACTTTGAAAGGTCGCGAGCAGAAGGATGAAGAAATTTTCTATCTTTAGTTGGCTTATTTCTTGAATGAAGATTCTTCGACTATTTTCAATGTAAATTAAAAGTGTTTTTCATAAAAAGTAAATGAGCTTTTTACAGGCGTCGAATTTTTTTTCCAATAAATAAGACAATGTTGCTTTTGAACAAGCGTCTGATAAAAAACAAAAAATGTCCTTGGAAACTATTAATTTCAAAAAGATGAATAAAATTGTAGAAGACGTAGATTGCTGAAAATTTTGAAGTCAACATTGAATGAAATTCTCATTTGAATTAACTATTCGAATAACATGCATATATCAAGGCTATGCATTTCCGCAGTTTGTATTATTATTCATGGTTATGAAGTTTAGTAATATGTATTGTAATTCAAGGCTAAATGGTTTTTTTTTTTACCTACTTAATCATCTTAATACTTTTTGAATATAGTTAGTCAAAAACCATTTACTGTCTTTCTAAGTTCATCTTACCACAGTCATGATTTTCAGAAAATTTATTTTCTTTAAATCTTTCTTGTCTCAATTCTGCAGACAAGTAAACGAAAAAGCACATAACATCGTTGAATTGCTATACAACAATAATACAATGTTAGCTTCATATGTTAAAGCAAACTATTGAGATCTGAAATAATAATGAGCAAATGAAGTACTCAATTCAAGACAAAAAGAAGTCCTAAACAATAATGATAAGAAATACACAATGAATCCCAGTAATATATTCGAAATAACCCGCACATTTACAATCAAAATCGAAATGTATAGTACAGCAAAGTTCTAAATGATTGATCATCCGAAACCCAACTGTATCGCGATGACCTCTAGACATATCTTTCGCTCTCAATACAAGATCGAAGATTTGTCTCTCATTTTTATGTGTTTTTCTCTTGTAAATAGTAATAAATTACAAAAAAAAAACATGTCACGAATGAATGAACCATGCACACTTATCTCCATTCATAAAATTTTCAGATGGAAAAAAAATGAATGAACATTACATATAAGATAGCAAGATATCCCGTATTCAGGGATATCCCGTTGGTTTAAAAATTTATGCAAAAGCGGAAACATGATCCAGGAACTTTCGTGCAGAACAAAAAGGCAGATTAGTTAAATTACTAAAACAGTTGCCATTTAGCACTTTAATATTTATGTTGACTGAAGCATGATTATTTCTGTCACGCTCATGAATTGAAAGGTAAAGATCATACGATTAAGCTGAGACTTGGAAAATTTTCGACACTAATTTAATGAAAATCTAGTACAACAGAATCAACAGCTGTGGCAGACCTTCAAAGAAATTTCGTAAATTATTGAGATGATTGAGTGGCCAACCATTTACAAAAGTGAAAATGCTACTTCAGAGTAATTTCAAAAAAACATAAAAGGTAATTTCTTCAAAGATAAGTTACCAAACGAAAATTAAATGGCCATGGGATGTCATTGATGTTTAGTCTTCTTGGTTGACGTAGCTTAAAAGGTAGCGCAATGTAATTGATTAATTGCAGCAATACAATGGGTGTTCCAGAAGTCAAGGAAAAACTTTGAAAATCACTAATTCGAAAATGACAGAAGAAAGGTGACATCTGCAAGGAGGGATTGAAATGAAACCTGGATATTATTAGTTTATTTTAAGGATACGTATTTTATTGGTAGTACAACCGCAATCTAAGTCACTAAATGACTCTGTAAACAACCCCGAAGTCCTAATATGTATTAATGTTTAACTACTAAATCACCAAATTAATGGACATAAAATGATTCTAATATTTTTTTATAAGTATACCAATCAGTTCAAAAGAATCTTATCATCAGATTTTTGCTAGATCAGATTAATGGCTGGATATTAATGCAGAGAATGCGGAAAACATTCTAGATAGTCGTTAAACTTTGACAGCTGAAACCACCCCTTCATATTAATATGCAAAAAGTCTTCTCCTTTCGCTTGAAATTTTATAATCCCAAAAGAGTGTTATGAATCCCCAAATGCCTCTACATCGTATGTGTTGAGCTATCACAAAATTGATTTCTCAACACATGCGATAATTATTCCTCATCAAATTGGGAAAATAAAAATTCAATTTTATTATCGTCCTAAAAAGTTAACATTGCTTTTTTTTAATCAAAAATTTCGAGATGATGTCAAAATAAACACAGAAATGAGTAAAATGCTAATAGAAACACTCTAAGTAGACTAGAATTTTAACTACATTTATAATGTTTTAATAAATGTTTATGAATTTTTCTTGTGCTTAAATTTAGCATAATTTAATTTAACTACCGTATTGATTCTAGAGTCTTACGTCTTAATGTCTTATTAGCACATAACAAAGTAAATCGTTTCTCTTACTTAAGACTTACAGTTTCGTAAGAATTATAGAATGAAATTTTTCAAACCACAAATTTTAATTCAACATATAATGTTATATAGTTTTTTAAAAGATATAGGTAGTTGTAAAAAAGAAAAGAAATATTTCTAAAAATTAATGGATGATATACAATCCGATGAAGAGGATAATCAATTCTGTAGATGAATTCAGCACTTCGCTATCAAATAATTCAACAGATAGCGATAAACCATTAATACAAAAGAAAGAAATTATAAGCATGAGAACAATCAGCTTATTTTTTTCGGTACGCCATGACTTACCAATTATTATGCCTATATATGGATAGTATGAATGGTCGCGAAATTCGGACAAAAAGCAAAAATTTCAAGAAAAGAGTAAATATGGTCTGAACAAATGCATTACCTTTGAGACACTCTTTCGTCGCATGGTGATTAATGAGTTAAGCTGTGGATTTTCACATAAGCCAATTTTGTACACTTCACTACTCAGAAAGTAAAATTTCACTGTTCTTAATATTTCCGTTTGAAGTGATAAATCCCACAGTTTTATTTTCATTAATATCCAATTAATTAAAGTCTGTACAATCATAATTGTTCAACTAAGAAGCCATAGGTCTTTAAAGTTGTCAACGTATTCACCATAATTTTGGTATTGAAATATCATATCTAGGAATGACCGAGTAGTAGGTTAAAAACACGATAATTCAATAAATTAAGGGGAATAACAGTTAAATAGTCAGTGAATACTTTTTTGCGATTAATTTATATACATTTAATATTATTGGTACAATATAAATCTTTCTCGTCCCCAGCACCACAGAATGATTTCAGATAATACAAATATTTCTGAGAGAGACTGATTGCAATATATTCATAAATTAATTAGTTATTTAATTCATATTAGATAGCTGAGAATTTCTCAAAATTTCATAGTTGAATAGAGCTCAGTCATAAAGCTTTTATCACTTTACTTTCTACTTGCTAATTTACAATAAAAGCTAAGCACTACTAAGTATCTAAATTTTACCAGAAAGCAAATTGATACATTTTTCAATTAACTGCTTCTAAAATCATAAGCAATCATTTACAAGCATCTTTGCGGATACATATCTATGTACAAATTTTTTGACCTTGCATGCTTACACGTGATAGATTACAAAAAAGATAAGAATTGAGAACTGTTAGCAAGTTCATCGACTTTCCCTTCTTCGGTCTACCGCTTTACTTTTCCTGTCAAGCAATTGAGTTCCTGTTGAAGTAACATCCTCTCTTTGATAATATCGAATTTTCTCGGTCATTTATTTTGGATTTCCTCTTTTTCTTTCTTTTTTTGATGTCACATTAAACCAATTAAATTTATCGTCAACAGAAAAAACATTTACCAAATATAACCCAGTAAAAACTAAATTTTTTGTAACTGCAACAGCAAATGCAATGAATTGATCTTCTTTCTATCAAAATTTGTAAAGATTTTATACAAGCAAATCACTCAAACACGTACACTTGGTACAATTTTTTGCAAAATGCAGCTAGTTCATGTCTGATTTATCAATGAGTCAATCTTCCTATTTAATTTCTGTTTGAAATCCGTTTGAATTCGACAGTGGAACAATCTGCATTTGATGATACAGCTGAATAATCCGCTTACGACCATAATAGTAGGCACCTACAGAAGCCAATTCCACGGCTAGTGATAAGTGATCCTATTCGCGAATATTTTGCAGCTGGTTATAATTCATGGTCGTCTTATAAAGATTATTTACTTATCTATGCAAATAGGATAAAAAAATTAACCAGAAACCAGTGACAACAAATCTTATTAATCCAATTATTGTTTTCCTGTTTGTATCACGGCTAAAACATTATCTAATGTATTTCTATGTATATAACTGTTACCTAGAATATTGTTGGTATTATTATACAGCGAATCCCTTCTCAAAATGATTCAATAATTCAGATAGAATAATGTTTATCATCAGAGTTTCATCTAGGAATTGAGAAACGTAGTTCTTCGTTTTTGGGCTTAAGTGTAACAAAAACACGTTGTGATAACTCTTCTTCTAAATAGATTTTGGGTGGATATTGGAAAGTGATGTTTGCGTTTATCACAAAAAACTAGGACTTTCTTATTAAAGATATGGGGAAATGAAAAATAAAATCATCATAATTTTATATTCTAGACCTATCTCATTCTTAGAATCATTATCTCACAGAAAGATGAGAAATCGTAATAAAAAACCTAACGTACCTTAAATTACTGAGTAATCAGGCATGAAGAACCTCCTAACCAGTAAGTCAAGTTCGCCAGTTAATCATCCACTATCAGACCATATCGATAGTTGATAACTGAATCTACATCTTTATAGTAAAATGCCGTCAGTGTATATACGAATCATTTAATTAGAAAGAAGGTTCGACAAAAATATATAGAAGATGCTAAACTCCGACGATTCACGTGGTAATCAAAGAGTTAAGAAAACATGGTTATATTAATATTGAGCGATGCAAATAATCAAGAAAACTTCTTTTATTTGCCGTCCATAACATAAAATATTACTAAGAAGCATATTTGATTTAATAGTTTTCTAAAAGATACATATTGCAGACAGAACTTAAACATTCAATTTCCCTCAAACCCATCTAAGATTCTCCTGTCTTTTCTTAACTCAGCAGATCACTGATTCAACAATCAGTGTATACAATT
>JAOUZG010020776.1:2478051-2495883 GCA_026289955.1 Argiope argentata | reverse complement strand
AGAGTCCTGTCGCTGCTGTAATGGCCAACGAGGTTTTTCCCGAATACCTAGATATATATATATATATATATATATTCATTCTTCGCTTGTTATTCGGGTGCCTCTGGCCCTAACATGTTGTAGTTACGGCCTTGGTGAGGGGCACTTGGCTATCATATCAAATTAATCATGATCAAACGTAGATTGCAAATCAGGGCACTCAAGAAAACTGCCTTTGACCATTACAGACTCGGCAGAACTTTCCCACAGATATTTCAATGTTGCAACTCAAAATGGTAGTGAAGAATGATAGCTTCGAAAATTGCATGATAGGTGAGTCCCGAAGAACCAGATACCTGAAAACCCACAGTTCATAAACTGGTTCTTGCTCGAGGCAAAATAAACAATATCAGCAAAGGAATGCAAAGCTGGATCCCACGGTTAGAGAAGCGTCTTCATTCCATTAGAGAATTTAATGAAAAACGATTGCTGTATCTGATCAAATAGTTTTTTCCATGCAGCTATATCTTCTATATGTTTACTGCTCTAGGGAAACTTAAGATAGGGAACTTCTAGATAACCCTCGTATATAAGGTAAATTCTGAGAATTCAAACTGAACATGTTGCTTCTTTTATAGTAATATAATAATATTATTAACCAGCCAAAAAGCATTTAAAAGGTTTAATTTTTAAAATTTATTCAAGTAAAACAAGTATGCAAATATTTTTTTAAAAAATCAGTCATCGTATTTATTATTAATTTCTAAAATCTCCCAAAATTTATTATTTTTCTGAGTTACAAACAATAAAAATGGTACCTCAAATTCTTTCAATCCAATCTTCAGATAAATATTTGCTTCCAATCAACTAATGCATGTTATCATATAGTTCTTTAATGTTGGCTTCAAACAGTAGACAATTTCAATAGTTATCCGGTGATTTCTCTAATTTTCGATCTGACAATAATCTTCCTTTACTTCTTGCCACCTTTGGAGTTCATATTTTGGTAAATGAGCATCAAATATTTCCTCCTTAGATTAAAGTTTCTTGTTGATTAGAGAGATTCTTAAAAATCACATTACATTATCTGGAATTTCTAGTAAGAGGGGAGAAAGCAGAAACAAACCTAAAAGAGTAAAGCAGAAAGAATAATTCGTGCACTTTAACCAGTATGATTGTCTTGCGGTATCAATAAATACACAGGGTTTTCACTAAAGATCTGAAATTCCACCCCTCAACTTCATAAATAAGGCAGGTATAATTATAGATATGATATCTAAGAGACTGCATTGTGCGATGAAATCAACTATACGGCCACTAACTACAAAATAAAAAGGTGGAATATTTCGCTTAAAATAGGTTTCAGATGCAGATAAAAAAATCAAATACAAAATTATGGATCATATCCTTTAGTACAAAAAGATACCTCGAATACATTAATGGTAAAAAGAAAATCATGAAATGCGAACTCGTTTGGTCAAGATTTTCAGTTTTTACGAGATTTTACTCTCCGGAGTATTATCATCTATTTTTAGCAAGGATAAATTAACAAAATAGTAATTAAGTGCTAATGCTTCATACTCCATGATATCACAACTTTCACAACTCTCAAAAATAAATGCGTTTTCATACGTTCTCTTCATAGCATTACTGTACACAAAATTGATAATGTTCTCTCTATATATATATTTTTAACTTTTTATCAATTTTCCCCCCTATACCGTTTTTTTAAAAAAAAAAGCTAATTCCAAATTTTGACACTAGGTGGCACTGTATATGAACTCATTGCATTTGGTACACTTAGGATACCATTTTTATGACTGCAGCTATAGTCATTTTAAAGTACAGCAGGAAGAAGGTTCAAGACTTTAAAGGGCACCTTATATATTGCGCTGCTAAGGAAATATTGTTTATTAAGCCCCGTGACCTTATAAATATCAGTTATCGCTTTATATGCCGCCTTCTTGAGTCTAAATCGAAAGTTAAAAAGAAAGAAAATGTTGGGAAATTACTTTTCCGCATAGACGTCTTTAATTCATAAAAAAATAAAAATATTAATGCTATCTTTGAGTATAAGAATGAATTAAAAAAGAAATTGGTAAGAATATTGCAATTAAAATAAACATTAAATAAAATAACATCCGTGAGCTAATACAAAGAAAGGGGCTTTTATAAATTCTCTTTCAAGATAAAGAAAATATTTCATAATAATTTCTTACTTAAATCATAAGTTTATCAATATCTATATTTTTTTTATATTTAATTGAGTTCATTGCAAACTCGAGTCGTAAAATCGTAAAAAAAAAGACCCCTCCCCTTTTTTTCGTGTTAGAAATTAGGAAAGGGGATTCATATTAGAAATATCAAATTCATTACAATGGATATAAAAAATTACTTAAATTATTACAAAAGCAAGTTAATTTCATGGATAACGTAAACGTAGTTTCGTGGATAAATTAACGCAGAACTTGTACTGCCATCTATTACTAAGAAATGGAATTAAAAGAAATTTTCCTGCAAACTCTGTCATTCGTAAATTTTATCAGCGGGGGTCTCAAATATTTCAGAAAAATGAAAACAAACCGTTTGTTAAAAATAAATAACAGTTATAAATCTTTGGAAATAACGAATTATTTCTAGTCTACATTTCATTTATACAAGGTTTTTTTTCTATATTTTAAAAATACCTAAAAATCTAGTTTTAAATTCATCTTTCATTTAATAATTTTTTTGGAAAGAATCGCATCTCAGTGGAAATTTTAAGAGAAATATTCCATTCATCATAAAGAATTTAGGGAGTTATTTTCAAAGAGGATTAAATCCGTTATTTTCTTATTATTCCAATCTTTTTTTATTTATTTTTTTCCGTAATCTTTTTCGCTATTAAGCTAATTGCTTTCGTTAAAATCTTCTTAACATATTGCTTTTGTTTAATTGTTCATTTTTTTACCTCTGAATAATACAAACAAAAATGTTTAAAAATTACATACGTTTATTTTTATAATGTTATTCTATAATATAGAATTTCAAAAAAGAGCATCTCAATAGAAAGTTTTGTAAAAGTTAGAAGTTTATTTTACGAACTAGATTTTTTCCCCCGCCACATTAATAATAAATATATCTTTAAAAAATAATATATAACTTTGCATTTTTTTAACACAAAATAGCTGAGGACTTCGAGGAGGGTGGGAGATGGGGATGAAGGAAGGGGGGGAATCATGCATATTTTTATATTACACTCCCCTTTAACATTGAAACGACTATTTCACAAATTACTTACATACGCATTAAAATATTAAATACTGAAAGACTTTGCGAAACACTCGAGAAAAAATAGCATATTCAGAAACAGGGCCAGATCAGTAAAAAAAAGCAGGGTCTGGTGCAAATTGACTTGCCGGTCTTGAAACAACTTTCGTATAACAAAATAAATAATTCATTGCATTTCCTTATTTCCGTATTGCACTAATTCGTGTATTACAAACTTAAAGAATTGTATCAAAATTATTTCTAAAAAATTAAATTATTCTCATAAAATCAACAATTCAACACAAAAATAATTATTAATAAATAAATAAAATTACTTCATACATTTCTAAAATTAACTTGATAAGCAAATCGCTAGAATATGTGATTATTGTTTAATTTTCTTACATGTTTTATATGAAATTCGTTGATCAGAACACAAATTCGGTTCTCTCTTTCTTTTTTATTTTTTAATACTTAATTTATATCCTATAGATTAAATGTATGAGCAAATTAATCGTTCTTGACTAATGTCGGATCTCAAACGATTTTTTTAATCACTTTCAATATTGGGGAAAATCTTGTGGCAAATGAGCTCATGCAGTATTAATTCTTAAAGACAACATAATTATCAAAGCAGTAACAAAATTTTTAAAAAACAAATACATTATTTTTAATTAAGTACCGCAACACTAAAATAAAGTAAAAGAAAAACTTAACTCAGTGGAACTTTGATTTCATTACATAATTCAATGTAATCAATTTAGTCTTAGTAATCCCATTTAAAAAGATCGTATATCAATTTATGAATATTAATTATATATATATATATATATATATATATATATATATATATATATATATATATATATATATATATATATATATATACAGTAATTCTCGTACACAGTAATCAAGTAATATATACTCGTAATACAGTAATATATATACAGTAAAAAGAAAAGAAAAACGAAGGCATTTTCCTTTTTAAAAATTAGTCAGTAGTAGGGAGAGGAATGCGCTGACACCGTTTAGAAAAAGAGCTCAAAACTTGTTAATTAAATCAATTTCATAATCTAAAGTAATTTCAAAAATTGCTTATTCATGATTAAAAAGTATATTTAAAGCTGAAACCTTTTTTGTCGTAACCGAATCTAATTATTTAAAATTACTAATGTCTATTCAA
Organism: Argiope argentata; assembly: GCA_026289955.1. Taxonomy (NCBI): domain Eukaryota; kingdom Metazoa; phylum Arthropoda; class Arachnida; order Araneae; family Araneidae; genus Argiope; species Argiope argentata. The sequence continues at coordinate 2,491,472 of JAOUZG010020776.1, read as the reverse complement.
AAGTATAGTTTGAATTATAGCAATTACAGAATGTCGTTAAGTTCCCAACGAAAGCATTCTACACGATAAATCTCCAGAATTTTAAGTCAATATTTTACATCTTCGATTGATTTAAAATACTGAACAACATGCAACACTTGAAAGTTAATTATTTTTTAAAAAATTATTAAAATATATTATCTTTTTTTCAGTAACTTGAATAAAGTCTCTTTTCAATTTTCAAATCGCTTTAATATTGTTGTTTTTCTTTTTTAATTTCAATCAAAACATGCTAATTCAAGTTGACATTCAAATATATATATATATATATATCAACAAAAATAGTTATTCTATGAACACTATTACATTTGGTTTCGAGTATGTAAACAGTGTCTTTCTACAAGGAAAAAAATCATTTTGAAAATTAATGCAAATACAAATGAAATAATTTCTGCCAGACATTGGAATTAATCACCTTTGGAAAAACTTTTGGTATATGGTATTTAGTACAATTCATCACACTTATCTGCAAATTAAACACGTAACGAGCGATAATATATACAAGATTATTAAATAAATTATTCAAATAGTATCTAATAAGTTAGATTTGTTATAAATAGTGGTAGCATCAGTTAAAAAGTAAAAGAAAACAAGATCTGACTGTATTATAAGTGAATGGCATCAAATGAGTTTGTATAAATCTTAAGGCAATAAAAAGAGTTCCATGTTATTACACAAGCTTTGTTTCAAATATAGTTTTCTTATGCAGAATATTGACTAACTGCCTTCAAAAATAAATTCTGCCAAAACGTGTAAACTATTATCATTTACATTAAGAAGAGACTCAGCACTATTTAAGGGTGTGTAATAAAATATCACATAGTTGATTATAGAAACTGTGCATTGCAGCAGAATCAGGATTTTCAATTTTTTACATATTCAATAACCTATTAGATGACAACAACCAGGGGTCATAAGAAAACAGAAAGCAATTTTTCAGAAACTAGGAATTTTACAAAAATGCACAGCGATTAATAAAGTAATTTGGTTATTAAATAAGGGTGGAAATGTCAGAAGAGATGTATTTAAAAATTATTATTAAAATCATCATAAAATTGTATTTAATTTTAAATTCCATTTGCAACATCTGTTTTAAAACTAAGAATCTAGTTTACATTTTTTAAAAAGACCTGCTTTATTTGGATTAAGAAGAAGAAAAAAAATGAAAGTTGCCAAAAAAATCTCTAATTTGAAAGATCTTTTTAATAAGCATAAAAAAATAAAGTTTACAACTGTGAAAGAAGATACATTTGGCATAATAGAGGAAAAGAAATCAATATAAAAATAAAAAGATATTGTGCATAGGTGTTACAAAATTTTTATGGATTTTTAATTGCATTTGTAAATAAATGCTAATGAACATCCACACAGAGCATCGTAATGTTATAAGCATTTAAAAGCAATCAATTAGAAAGGAAACAAAATTTGAAATCTGAAATAAAAGAAACATTCAAGTTTTTAAAAAATTTAAGTTATTATATATATATATATATATATATATATATATATGCTCTCTTCCTTCATTATTTTTTCTATTAAAATTAGGAATATAAAGCCACAATAATTTCTAACACATTAAATGATATTAAAACATGTCTTCTTTTTTTTTTTTAGAATCTTGAGAAAGTACTTCTGTTTCCTTGGTTATATGCTTTCTCCATGACAGGAGTGTGCATCGTAATCTCAGCTTTATACCAGCTGTATGTACGACAGTGTAATATGTCCAAATCTGTTGAGACTCTGCCAGGTCAGTAAACCAATATACAGTTCAAAAATATAATTATCTTATTTTTGTATATGGAAAAATTCAAATAGAAATGACAGCTGAATAAGAAACATTAATACAGCAACTTTACTTTGAACTTAAAGAGCATCAAATAATCATACATAAAATTATTTTTAATAGGATGAGAACATTTTTAAGTATTCAAAATAGCCTTTTAAAGCCAGTTTCGATCACTTCATCAATCAAGTTTTTCAAAGAAAAAGAGCTTTAATTACTGTTTGGATAATCTATGACATGTTTAATAGCTATGATGAATAATTGTCAATAAAAAAAATAACAATTCATTATTCCAATTACAGATCTAAAATCCCAATTTCAATCAAAACTAGTAAGTGTTTAAAATGCTTGAATGGTATGAAAAAGTAAAACAATTTCTTTTTTCCTTTTTGACAAAAAGAAAAGATTTTCACAAAAAAAAAGTTACTTTTCGGTTATATTAGCATTTATTATATTAGGACATATTTTTCTATTTAATAAAACTTTTTAATAATTCGATCGTTATTGTTTATTCATCATTATGGTGCATTAACTTTGAAAATTAACTTTAATATAAAATTTCAATGTACTTATATTTCTGAAAAAATTCTACATAGTATTTGATAGTTTAAAATCAATTATTCTGTAGCAGTGCAATATATTTGTAGCAAGACTACCTTCAGGTCAATTGAGTCTAATTCAAACAAAATTAGTTAAATGCATGTTATTCTAAATAATTGTGTTTTTATCAAACAATATAATCCAACAAACTTGGAAATCATTTATTATACTAGTAATATTTGAAAAATAATTAAAATGTAACTATTCACTTAATTTGTCTTTCATTATTAATACAAAAACTTTCTTATATTCTGTCTAAATTTTATAGAAACATGTTTTAAAAAATCAATAAATGAGACAATGACTGTTTTATTTTATTTATTTATTTATTTTGACTCCTTCTAAACAAAAATCATGCAACATGCATTGTATTCTATGAATCTAATTGTTAAAAAATTGAATTAAAAAAATCATTTCTTCAATAGGAAAGAGAACAGATATTTGTCACATCTACATGAAAAGTTTAAATGTGCTTTTTTTGTTGTTGTTGTTGTTAATCCCATATTTTATAGAAAAAATAATAAAAAAAATCTGAACTAGATATCAGAAAAGGGGGAAATTCTAGTTATTATATGTAATGAAACAATATATTTCTGGAATATGAATACAATTTTGATTATGTTGCTTTTTTATCTTTTTTTTACTTCTGAACTAGTGTATACAACATTATTAATAAGATGTTGCATTGTATTTTAATAGTTGAAAGAGAAGTAAGTGCAGTGAGATATGCAGAAGAAGGAGGAAAATCAAATTCAGCATATATTGGGGATTCCACAAAAATGTGATAAAGGTAAGTACTCTAAAACTATATACTTGACTACAAATAACCGAAATTTTATTTTATTTATAAAATATAATCCCATCCCAAATATATTATATAAAATATAAATCCCATCCAAATATATTTATTTAAAAAAAGTACTTTCAAGACTGCATCAACAACTACGATGTGATTTTAAAGTAAGAATTTCGGAAAAAAATATCAATATCATTCCAACCACAATGACAATGAAAAAGTTTTAACTTCTACCCTTCATGTCCTCTCTTTCCCCATGAATTATCAAGTACACAAAATTAATACATGCTAAATATGCAAAAGCTCAAACATTTTGATTTTAAATGTAACAGAACATGGAATGGTAGTATAAAAATTCAAATGTCTCCATCCTAGGATCATAATTCAAAATCAGAAAATGTGAGCCAATCTGCTTAAAAATGTAATATTCATCCATCTTTCTAGGCACAATCTTCTTTTAATAATTAACAATTCTTTGGAAATATATAGCATACCATATGCCTTCTATGTTCATAACACACACACACATATATAAGTATATTGGTTGCATACCCTTTTTTCTTTTCTAACCCTAAAAACATTAGATAATGGATAATAATATTATTAAAGCAAACAAAATTTTACAATAACTTCTGTTATATAAAATTTTTCACCGACATTTTGTATCAATTTTAAGCATCAAAAATACAGAATGAACTAATTTTATTAGCTATTTATATATCCACAATCAGAGAATGGATTTTCATTTAATATATCATTATAAAGTTTGAATGATACTTACAGAGTATGAACCAGTTTAAGAACATGCATCTTTATAGCATTACAGCATTTAGTTATAAACTAAATATCAAAAAAGCCAAAGAAATTGTATTTGCATTTCCAGGTAACATAAAGGAATGAGAATATGCACTATCTTTGCTTTTTAATTACATCCTGATTTTTTTTTTTTTCAGTTTACAAATGTAGTCCTGAGTACATTTGTAAACTGAGATATTAATTGAAAACATTATTTAATAAATATAAAGAAGTCAATAATGAAACGGAAGCTCATATTTCACATCTCATTTTCACAAAATCCTAATTTAAAATTTTAAGATGTTCTGTTTATAATCTATAATATTATATTCAGTTACTTAAATCACGTTAAATGAGCAAGGAATTAAAAATATTCCCAAGAACAATAAAAATGGCCAATAAAAATTTCATAAAAACTTTACCTCTATGCACTGAATGCATATATATATATGCAAAATAATAGAATAATTTTATTATTTGATTTGATTTGAACTCATTTAATTAAAATTTTCAATTTATGAAACTTTTTAAAGAAATTAATTATTTACATCAAAGAAAAATAATAAATCAACTTAATTACAAAAATAAATGTAGAATGTCATTTAGAAATCTTTTCAGGAGAATGTCTACAAGTTGAATTAAACTGCTTCTAAAATCAGTAAAAAAAATGATTAAATATTCTAGTTATTTCAAAAGTAGCATTTCAACTACAAAATGTTCCATCTTCAGCCTTGAAAATTACTCTTATCATTCTAATATTACCTTTATCCTCAGAATCTTGCAAAAGATAATTCAGCATATGGAAGTTGGTTTTCCACCATATTCAAATAAGTATATGAATGTTTGGATTAATTATAATAGTTTTTTTATTTAAGACATGATAGATGTGACACTTGCAGTATTTTTAACAAAAATTCTTATTATATTTTCTTCTTAAAGTGAAATGATAGACTAATTTTCATTTTAAAGAAAAACAACATAAGGCTTATTATGCATAAATTTCCCAACTATTTTTTTTCTCATTATTTTTTATGATTTTTGATAGTAAATAGTACTTTTTTTGCAATACAATTTTCAAATTTTCATTTAAAAATAAAGTTAACTAAAAATGACATAGCTTTAAGTATGAGCACATTTATATATTAGACAACATCAATATATATGCATTTTAAGTCAGCAAAATTCATTATTAAAGTCAGCATTTTTACTGTTTCACAACTTTCCTCCTCCCACACACACACATACTTCCAAAAAAAATGAGAGAGAGAGAGAGAGAGACTAGCTGTGTTTCTGCTTATAGGAGAAAAACCAACAGCATGACAGATGTGACGTAGAAACATATAGATGAAAATTTGATTCATTTAAAATGCACATTGAGCTTTAAAAACGTACTAATCATATACTTTTCCAAGATATTTTTGAAAAAACTAAAACGCTTCCCTAGTATAATGGAGAGTGCTCCATATATTTTCCATAGGTCTAAAAATTAAGCAGAAAATATTTTTATGTTAAAGTGGAAAAATATTGTGACATTTGTACTCATGCATATTTTGCATTTAATATAAAATAAAGAGAAATGGTTCTGTTTTTAATATCCTGGCCTCTTTTTGAATCCTAGAACTCATGACAACAGTCGCATAAAATAATCACAATTAAGAAATATGTTTAACAGGTCTGAGAATCTGCATTTAATAAAGTGCAAACTAATTAACATAACTTGTTTATTTCGATAGATCGTTCAGTATATTTGAATAAAAGCAAAAATAAAAACAAATAATAAATTACCTTTCTCCAAATATAAAGTGTACAGCATTTTCAATACAGCCCAACAGTAGAAATCCTTAGAGCTTTCCACTAATTTTAATATTATCACATTGAAGCATGGTAACCAGTTCTTCATAGACTAAAGACAAAATTTAAGAAAAAAAAATAAGAAGAAAGGCTACATTTTTTTAATGTGTTTTATGTAAAATACATTGCACAAAAATATTTTAATATTCTTTTTGAATTGAAGACAGGTTTTTAAAAACTATAACTGTAATATCATAAAACATTAAAAGAACTATTTTCATCGTCACATCCTGCATATAGAATAGGTTCTCTAAAAAAATCATTAAAACATAAATACACACATACTCACTCATTTATATATATAATAAAATTTTCCATACCTAAAAAAGCTGCTTAAGGAAGAATACACAAATTTTCCATCCACTAAATATATCAGATGAATTTCAGATTATAGAGAGACTGTAACATAAACTGTTAAAAAGGAGTCTCATAATTCTAAACCATCACTAGATGATTTTTATAATAAATCAGTATACGCCATAATGTGTAACCAATGTCAGCATTTCTTATTTGTAAGGAGATTTAACATGCATAAGGTATAACCCAGAAGCACATCAGATATTGTATAATATTGAATGATGTTATAAAATATTTGGTGTATTGTATAATATTAAGCAATATTACACAATATTGTATATTCATTGCTTTATACTATAAGGACAGATAAATTATAGATTTTTAATGGAATCAAGATTCAAATGTGTGTTGACAAAGAGAAAACTATCAAACTACAATGAACTATAAAACATAAATAAGCATTGAAAAGAAGTATAGTTCCTCGGAAACTTCTTACTGAGTTCCTCATTGCATAAAAAAGATAAATAAAATATTAATTTAAAATGCAACAAAAAAAAAGAAACAATCGATATTTCAGGGATATGAAATTTTTAAAAAATGTTATTTTATCCATGATCTTTCTGATCCTTCTATCTTTAATGTCTATACTTTTTTTATAGAAAATTTTGGAGATACAGACAATGCTACAATTTTGCGGCTTGGAAACAAGTTCCTGTTTGCAAGTGCATACAATCTGGAAAGTTTTCAACTGTCATTCAGAGTAATGAGCATGTAATTCCATACTAGAAAATCCAGTATTAAAGCTAAATAGCTATATTGAAAATAGCATGACTACTTTACCAGTTAAATTGGATGGACAACTAAAAAAAATTCATTTCATTCGACATCTTCATTAGTTCAGAGCTTTTGAAGTATCTGTGTTAAAATGATCTACAAGTGAAGAGAGCAATTCAAATTAAGAATTGTAGTCTTGTGATACTATTTTTAACATCAACACCTTTTTGTATTTATATGATTGTTTTACTCATGACTTCAAAGTTTATACATATTTTACCTATGTATCAGTTATCATCCTTTTTATTGAACAAAATGTATTTATTAAAAAATTGTAAAAAAAATTCTGACTTGATTATTAAAAACTATGACTCATAGGACAATAAAAACTTAAGAACAGCTATCAATTTTGATCTCAAATTAAAAATTAAAGCTATCATATTAATTCGCACTTAAAAAGATCACAGAAATTATATTTGCTATAAATGAAATAAACATTTATTCCTTTTTCTAAGTACATTCAAACAAAAATTGAGGTAATATATATTCATAAAATAGTTCTTGGAACATATATATATATATATATTATAGACAAGCAGACATTTGCTAACAAAATCAATTTTTAAATATTTAAAAAAAATAGTAAAATAAATAAATAGATGAGAAATAATAAACGTTTTAAAACTGATACAAGCAATAATAAACAAAATCAGAGCAAAAAAAAATTATATATTTAATGCTTAAAGTAATTCATTATACTAACTTTTAAAGCATGTTATTAGAATTCTATGACATAATCATTCTTCTTGATTAAATTTTTTGACTGAATTTTAGTTAGAACAATTGCTAAGTTTATTTTCTTAAAATTAAATTTACAAATATACTTTAAAGCATAGCTTACTTAAGAAAAATTAAATACTAGTTTTTTTGGAACCAGTTCTTACATAAATAGAAAAAAAATCATTGCTTCTTCATAATACTAATTAGAATTTAAAAAACATAATTTAATATTAAAAAACACAGATATTTACTAAATTTGTTTTAGCTATAAAACACAGAAATATTACTTTTAAAAATGAGATTTATTGAAATAAAGAAAATAAAAAAAAGTTGCAGCATGTTTGGTCATAATTTAAAACAAGCATTACTTTGCATAATAAAAATTTATATAACTGCAATATAATACTAAAGATTAGGTAAACAGTGACAAATTCTACCACTACACAAATAAAATTTAATCAAGTAGTAATTAAAAAATGTGTTTGCTGTAGTAATAAAAAAATATTTAAAATCTCTACAAAAGATATACCTGTTTCACCTGCTCCCAATTAATCTGTCAGAATTATTGAAATCTTTCACTTACATTCTTTCAAAAGTGCTATCACAAATCAGGCATTTATTCATAAATGTCTCAAAAGCCCATCTATATATGTAACGTAAAATGTAAGTTTTTCCTCAGAAAAGTGCCATTTTATGTATTAAATATTTTTATTTTCTAGTGAGTTATTTTATAAAGGCAAAAATGATCAATACATATATATTAACTTTAGCAAGTACACCTTAAATAATACCCAATTGCAATTTAAAATGTTAAAGCATTCTGCTCAATTAGAATACCTGCAATTGGCAAACTTTGAATTTTTATACATTTCTTTTTTTAAAAATTACATACTTTTATACATACTTTTAAAAAAAAATTATTTATAGAATATCTAGCACACAAAGGAGATTTTGTACAAAATAAGAGAAATATGCACATGAAAGTACATATACATGGCATGGTTCTTTATTGCAGCAGCAAAAATAGAATTAAGACACATTTTATTACAAAAAACAGGAAATTTCATCCATTTAACATAGCTAGCATGTCTGAATTTTAATGAAGGTACAGAACTCTGATCTTTCCAGCTCATTTTGAAGATCTCAAACATTTAAGTTAATGCTGCGAAGTTTTAGAGCATCCAATGCAAGGTAAAATGTAAAATCTAATTTTATAGGACATGAAAATTACTCTGGGATAAAAATGACAAAATATTTTGAAGCTCTAATTAATAAAGTAGATCAAAACTTTGACAAAGAGGGTATAGCAAAGTAAGGACTATGGAATATCATTTCCTTGAGAGCAGTCTTATGGTTGGGTAGTAAGAAACTGTAAAATTTGTATGTATTTATTTAGTGTCCTTTAAATTAGATTAAAAAAGAATGATGAGAAATCTACCAGATTTTAAAAAATCATGCAGCCTCACTAAATCACTGTGATCCCTTGATCCTATGATCTATTCCTTTTATCATAGTAATGAGAAGTGCTTACATCATCAAGAGATTTTAGTTGTCCCAGCATTACCATTTATAAATTTAATGCATGGATTTAAATCTATGAAAAATAGCTTTCATCAGGTAAAGACCTCCATTATTAAAAACAAATCAAAATAAAAGTTCAGATAAAAAATTAATAAATTAACTGCAATGCAGTTTTTAAAAATCTTACATTAGAAATACTTACAGCATAAAGCATAGTAAGTGAAAAATATATGCTTAAGTTGATATAAAGCAAGCTGTTATGTCTGATTCTCATATTTCTTCATTACTAAAAGATTACAAATAATATCTCTGAAAAAATATCATCTGATAAAGTTTTAAATTTATCCTCAAGCACTTAAGAATGTAATTTTACTCAATGTATTAAAAGGGGGGGGGGCCTTAAGTACAAGTTCATTAGATTCCATACCTAAAATCCAATTTAATTAAATAGAATTTGTTTGCTATTGAGTTTCTGTTATGAAGCAAGTTAGAATATTTTATTTTAGGTAATTATTTTCCACCTTTCAAAAAATATAAAAGTTTAATAACTTGACTTTTTTAAAACATTTTCAAGTTAATTTTCATTAAATTATGGCATTGATAAAAAGGAAGTTAGAATACTGATGACAGATACACTACAGATGTGCAATATTGAGAATCATATTACATCTTATATATAACTGTTTAAACGATTACTTTCAAAATGTATTTTATTTTCTTAGCTTCAAAACTTTAAGATGCTCTACAATAATGTTCTCCAATTTAATTTTAAAATCAAAAATTTAATAATAGAAACAGAATGTTTCTACAAATAAAAGTACATAAATGTATACAGTATAATAGACATTATGCTTGTATTTCATAAAATATAAATAAATGAATAAAATTTGATTTCAATATTCTTTCAATAGCAAATTTTGGTTTCATTTTTTTTTCTGCAGGATTTAAATTGTAATAAAGTTAAGTATTTCATTTCAATAAAGAAAAACATTCTATATGGGGGGATCCTAAAGTCATGGTATGAATATTAAAGGTTGTTGCAGTAGTGTAAAAATCCTTTATGATATAGGAATGTATTGTTGAAAATAAGAGGGGAAGGTGCAAACACGAGAAATAAAAAGTTAAAAGGAAAGATGAAGTGATTTTTGAAAGTATCACTAACATGTATAATATTCACAAAAATTGTTCAAAAGTACCAATCCATCAATGTCCACTAATAATAATACATGATTGACAGCAGTGGTGAAATAATTAGCATGCACATTCTAAGATTACAGGTATTTCATGCAAGTATGAAGGAACTATGGATATTCACCCAACGAGATATGAATCAGTTGAATAAATAAAATTTTTCAGATGCAGTCATAAAAAATAATTGATGTTGGATAAATTGGGAGTTAAGGAATGCCCAAAGACTCAATCACCACACTCAATTCATCATACCTCAATACTCTCCATTCTATTTCCCTTCCATCAACTTCATTTTTCTTTCCTTTGATCTCTTATTTTTTGTATTTGAATCCTACTGCATCATTTATGCCCAGACATTTCTGTACAAAAATAATGATTACAGTATCCTACACCAACTCTTAAAGTTTTTTCAATGAATTCAGTATCACCCTGTATCTTAAAAAGACCCTGTAACTTAAGAAAAATCCAAACTTAGAATTTATCTATAGTTGTTGACATAACACATTTCTTAATTTATTATATATGAATCTTGCTACACTTCAGTGTTCCATTAAAAAATAAATACATTACATTAACCTTTAAGCAAATGTAAAATCAATTAACCCAGATATATGTTTCTAAATTATCCAAAATATGCTAAATTATTTCTAATACCTCATAAAAAGATTAATGGAGAATTTTATTTAATCAAGAGTCTCTCTGGATAAACTTCAGAATCAGTTACTTTTGTATATATAACAGTAAAGAAATATATGTATTAATCCTTCATAAAGCACTAAGTACAAACAGCAAAACATTCTGAACTGTATGGTCCTTGAACGAAGAAAAAAATGAGATTTAACCTTTCATTATTTTGATACAGGCATACCAACATAAAAAAGAATTCAAATTTAAATATTTAAGAAGTATTGTGATAATAAGTTCTTAAATTAAAATAAATTTCTTTTGTAAATTTAAATATTCCAACATAATTTTATGAATAACTTAAAAATATATAAACTTGATAACATTGCTTCATTTTGATAATTATTCCTTGACTTACAAAACCAAATTTGTACATTAACAGATAAAAATTTTGAATAAAATCAGAACTTCCCCTTCACATATACACATAAAAAAGTGGTTTAAAATTATATCTTAAAAGTCTACTTCAAACATACTTTTTCAGAAAGTGCTTCTATTACATTTGGGACATAATTTTAAAGATGGATACATAATAATATTAATAATTACTCAAGTAATAAATTTTAGTCCCAGCTGTATTGTTTTTTTAAAATATTTCATTATTCAAGATATAAAAAGGTACTATCCCTTGATAGGTTTCATAACACAGATTAATTTATGAAGCCTATCATGAAATTCTAGAGAGGAAAATAATGTTATGATAATAAATTATTATTTGGAGAAAACATATTCATAAACATCTTAAGAAAGCATTTTATTTAGCAACATACTTTTAAAATCTACTAAGCCTCTATAATATTTACAGAAGCGTAAAATTTATTTATATTTCATTCATTTTTCTTTCATTTCTCGAGTATATAAATTTAAAAAAAAATTGGTAACAAAATAAGCATACTTTTCTTGAGCCTCCATAGGAACAAGTTTTAATTATTATCTTATTTTTGAGAAACATGGTTTTGGCTTTAATATTAATTTTGTTGCAAAAATTCTGGCCTATCCTACAAAAATTATCTTGTTCCTACCTTGATTCGGCATGTTAAAAATTTCAGCGAACTTTATCTGAGCAGTTATATCTTTTAAAATACAAATCTGACTATAACATTATTAATGTAAACTTAGAATATGATAAAATGTAAACAATGCCATGATTTTTAAGTATTCAGAAAAAAAATGTTACAAGAAAAACAGGATATATTAGACTTATTTAATACCTCAAATAGCATTATAATCATGGCATTCAATACAACCACTTGAAATTCAATTTTTTAAACTTTCGCTCTAAAATATTGCTGAGTGCAATTTTGCCGCATATTTTCCTTTTTCAATACATGATGGTGTGATCGATCAATATCAATCTTTTGTTTTCATTATGCAGCGCATGCACACTTACGTGAGCTTTATTTAGCGTTGCAAATGAACGGTTAAATCCAGAAAGGTAATCAAAAAATCGGTTCACATTTAATATAGAACGCGTTCTTTAGGTACTTTGTTGACCTTAATTTCATAAGAATAAGTTTGTGCGAAGCCAACTATTGCGCCCAATAGTTGTCTTATTGCTCTTATGTTCAGGCCTTCTGGTGCGCGATAGAAGGCTTTGTTACATCCATGTGACTATGAATGGGACGGCACAATTAGTTACTACTGTCCCGAGAAAAATATCTGAACCATTTACATAAAGATAATAGAGGACAAACAACTACAATTATTGCTTAATATAAACGGTATGCAATAGGTTCTTTAGTACGTTTGCTATGTGATATAATAGAGGAATAATGAACAGAGATATTGTTCCACATTTTTTAGCTGGTATTTTTTCTTTTTTGAACGATTCTTTTTTTAGAACAAACAAGTGCCACTAAAATTATTATTATTCTAATATTTTTATATTTCATCATAAGCATTGTTTTTTAATTAACTTAAAACAGCAAGCATTTCTTTTGCTCACTACAACATATTTACATAAAATTCTAAATAAATTTCTCTGCATGTTGGAATCAACAATAAAGTAAAAATCAGCCCATTGTTAAGTACAATTAAGTAATTTTATAAATTTATAATATAAATTTTTATTTCAAACAGCTGTGTCTCAAATTGGGTTTACTTTCAGCCAGTGATTCCGGTGCTGAAAAGCAGGCAATAGCAAATGTTGATCTGTGCAGTTTCTGCGCATGTATGCTTTCATACCACATTCCTTTCCTCTATTGTTCTTCAATGAACATATTGTTACAAGCGGGCGGGCGGCACGAAAACTCGCCAAGGTTGGCCACGTTTGGCGAGGAGCCTCGCGCCAGCTTGATTGGTTTGGCGAAA
>JAOUZG010020776.1:2467205-2478041 GCA_026289955.1 Argiope argentata | reverse complement strand
CCACGTTTGGCGAGGAGCCTCGCGCCAGCTTGATTGGTTTGGCGAAAGGAATAATCTAGTAGCTGCTAGATTGTGCGCGATGTTTTGAGAATTTTCACGAGATTCAGGTCCACGCGCTTCTCGGCTATATAAGGACGAATAGTCGGAGCGAGGAGTTAGTTGCTATAGTGATTTGATCGAGTTAGTTGAGAGTTTGCTCTGAGATAAAAAGCGTCTCGCTGGACTAAAGGATTAGTGAGCTGTGTTTGCGTTTGCTGTTAACGCTGTGTTATTGAGCTCGCTGCGATTTACTGTTGCTGTGCTATACGATAGCTGTTTTTCAAACTGTGTTATTGTGCGTAAGACTTGAATTTACGCTGTAATTGACTGTTGACTGCTGAATTGTACTTATCTAAAATTTTTACTTTATCAATTATCCTGTAAATAACTGTAAATAGCTGTAAATAAATATGTTTGTGCTGTCCTCAACTAAAGTCCATTCAATCCGAACCCGCTACGCTAAAAACGTAACAATATTTATCGTATGAGCCAATGAAAATGCTGCTTTACCTAAGGTACCTTGCTAGACCTAGCCGTGGCGTTCAAACATGTGCTTACTGTCTCTATAACTGTTGTGGCAGAAGCGTGGGAGGCTGACAGCCATTTGTTGCTAGTTGTTTAACCGGCTGTTCCGCTTAGCATGTGTTGAAGTGTTTCCTTTTACACATATCTCCACAAAAACTTTAAGAACGTTCACCATTCATTTTATTTCAACGCAACATCTGAATTTCTTCGTTTTGATTATCTGTGATTAATATATTGCTGAGGAATTTCTTCATGCAATTGTGATTTATTCTTCAAAAGGAAATTGAATATTTTTTGACATCAATCTATCATGGCTGATCGCATAACTCAACTACAAGATGCTGTGAATGCCCAAGCCGAAAATATTTGCAACAGCATTGGAATATTGCAGCAAACTGCTACACCTAGCATATTTCCGGAGTTTGAAAGAGCCGGCCCTAAACCTGCGTCACCATCTGAAGATTTATGTCAGAATTTTGCTACTTTGATAACCAGAACAGCCAAAGAAATTGATATTTTAATTGATAGCTTGCCAAATGAAGAATCGTATCCAGAACTTCAGGAGGCCAGCATAAAATCTTTAACTGCTGATAACAATGAGGCTGCCCAGGCATTGGAAGAAGCAGTTGTCAAAGGAGAGCAATTGCTTGAGCAAGTTCGCAACGTCCTAAGAGTCATCGCAGAATCCGAGCAAGAAATGCAGAAAATTAATACTTTCCCCAGCAAACGAAGTGAACCTGTGGTCAAAGAAGAGCCTGAAGATGCTGAGTAAAAATTATTTTTTTGGAATTTATCGACTATCTTGATGTCCATCTTGGTCAGTTGTATTTAATTTCATTTTCAAGGTTCAATTTATAAATATTGTGCTCGTGCATAGACTAGGACTTTTTATTACAAATTATCTTCCCTTATTTATGATGCACAAAATGCATTTTTCAACTATCGTAATATTCATCTTGGTCAGTAGTATTTAATTTCATTTTTATGATTATATTAATAAATATGGTGGTCATGCATAGGATTTTTTATTTCAAGTTATATTTTTTGTTACACATAATGTATTGCAATGAATTCAGTTTTTGCAGCTGATTGGTTATTTTTATTCAGTTATATTTAATTTCATTTTTATTGTTGTATTTATGTTGACTTTGTAAAGGTTAGGACTTTTTATTACAAATGATCTTCCCTTATTTGTGAAGTATAAACTGTATTTTTCAACTATCTCTCTATTTTGATCAGTTTTATTTAATTTCATTTTTTATTACATAAAATGCATTGTAATGAATTCAATTCTTGCAGCTAATTTGATTTTCTCATGCTGTTGCATTTAATTTCATTTTTCATGGTTATATTTGTATAGACTTGGATTTTTTTAATTTTATTTATTTATTATTATTATTGCAATTTCAAACTGTCTTCCTTTGTTTGCCATACATAAAATGGATTTTAATTCAACTTAATAAAAACTTAATCTGTGATATTTTATATTGGTAATTAGAACTTAGTAATCTTAAAAACTGAAAGATAAATAAAAATAATAATAAAGCATTATTCTGTGCTCTAAAATAAGTACAATTAGAACACTTATTCATTTAATTTCAATGTAATGTTTTAGTCAAATCATTTTCTTAATCATTTTTGCATACAAATATTTTTTTAGACAAATTAAGTATGTGCCATATAGATTTTTATGGCCATAATGCTTTAAATGTCTTTTTGTAATACTGTGCTTAATAAATTGTTTAATAAGCTGTTTCTATAAGCTCATAAATAGAATGCAATATCAAAAAAGTAAAAAAATTCTTAAATATTTTTCTCTATGTAATTAGTTCTGATATAAATATTAATTTATGTGAAAACTTTTGAAATATTCTTTATAGTAAACATAATTTTTTTAAAAGATATAACAAACTAGCAGTACTTGGATGGCATTGCCGGTGACAAAACATCCATAAAGAAAAATTAGCTCTAAACTTGTCTATCCTCCCCCTGATATGAAACGGACATGTTACACAATATTAAACAAACATAAAAATATATTTAGAAATTATCAAAAATAGCTACAAAACAATTTTTATAGCCTACATTCAAAAATATTTAGACTATTAAAAAAGTAAAAATATAAATCTGTAGACAAAACTCAAGGGAGCATTTCGCTTCTCAGGAGATTCATTCTGTCTCCACATTTCAGTTGTATTGTGATTTTAAAAAAGGTTATTTCACTCATTAAAGGACTCTCCTTCCCATGTACATTATTCTTTGATATTTGCTAATCGAACATTTCTTTCTTCTTCTGGCCAAAGTTGAACTTCCTTTTTAAGAGGGCACAATGAGATTTGAATTGCAATTTAAAATCTGACTTAGCTAACGAGATGTATTGCTTGTGCATACAACAGCTCTTGCTATTTGCACATGAACAGTTTGAAGTTTTCGCACATGTGTAGATAAGTGAAAATTGCAATTATGCTTCTTTTTAAACCTTCTCCGATAAGTGTTGCTTTAGTTTTTTTATAAGTGTTACTTTAGTATGTAAGTGTACTAAAACCTTCCCAAATAAATGTTTTACAAAATAGTATAAATATCTCTAATATCCATTCAATATTTCTCAAGTGTTTGTGGTTCAAACATACAGACGCTTTCAGACTTTATTTTATACTATGTATAGATAAAGTATGATTATCACCAAAGAAATTCATTTTATCTTTAGTATTATATTTATAATATTATATGAAACATATGTATATTTTTTATAGAAAAGAAATTAAGTATGTAAAAATTAATAAAAAGCTTAAAATGTGCTTATTTTGATAATTTAATTCTTCAAATTTTTTATTAATTAAATCTAGATAAGAAATTTCAATAAATAATAAAAAGGATAAATTAAAAATATTTAAATAACAATATTTTTTCTGAAAGATTCAATTATAATCAAATTTGGAATTGTTTACTAATCTTGAATAATGTAAAACAATTAGAAATAAATTAAGTATTATTCCTAAGTTTATAATCATTATCAATAAAAATGATAATAATACTTGTGTAAATAATATTATTTATACAAATTTTTTATCTGGATTTTTCATTTATAAGCATCTTGGTATTAAGGCACTTCTTATAATGCTGTGTATTTGATTTTTGGATTAAGAAACTTATCATACTGTTAATTTTACCTGTCATATAATCAACTTTTATATTTGAATAGCAAAAAAGAAAATTCAAGGTAAAGTTTCTAATTATTAATTATAAGAATATGAAGTAATATTATATTAGTTTGTCATTATACATTTCAGGATAACTTTTATATCAAGATATTAAAGCACATTTAAAAAAACAGTTAAGACTGATTCATGATTAAAAAAAAAAACTATAATAAATGTAGATGGAATTAAATGCCTTTTTTTCCTTTCTGGCAATCATTACTAAAATTTATATTTTCTTTAATTTCTTAGAAATAGGAGGTAAGTAAATATTTCTTTCTGTAAATTCACTGTTATTAATAAATTCTTAATTGAAAACGGAATAACAGAATTTATTTCAATTGATTGCTATAATGAGTAATTTTAATTTTTATGTATTTTGAGCTTTATAGTCAATGAACTGATTAAGTTATAAAACATTTTTTGACTAAATATTGTTGTGACTTTGGAATGTTTAAATGATAAAGCATCTACTATATAAAATGAATATTCACCAAATATTGATTGTAAAGGTTTTTACAGAAAGTTTATTTCAGAAGTATGAGTTTTATAAGTAAACTAATAAAAAAATGATAAGGTAATATGTTTTAAAACCTTCAGTTTATATTTTAAAATTTTTATTTCATCAATTAAAAAGATAATGTGAAAATTAAACTGAAATATTTTGTTTCTTCTTCCTGCAGGATAAGCTGCTATCTCCTGCTTTATTAATTAGATTTGTTTGCTCAATTATTTTGTTGATTAAATATTTTTTCCCTTCTTTATAAAACATACTGTTATAGACATTTATTCATTTCATATCAGAACATGAAGGGCACTCGGACAATTGTAAAGCATGTCCAAGTGTACTTTGACTTTTTAAATAATTACTATTTTACTTTATTACAGATTTTTTTAAAAAAATCTATAATTTGATACATGAATCAAACACATCATTCTATGTGAATAAATTAGCATGAGAAATGAATTCAATTCATATAATTATTTTACCTAGGACTCAATTATTCTTAAAATATTAAGGCTAAATTCTTATTGTAATAGAAAGCTTAAGTTTTAATTCCTTTGACATATTTGAAAAAAAATATTGTTTATATAGTTTGAACCATTTCTATTCTCTTACATTTATGTAATCCAACTGTTAATAAAGATATTGGTCTATATCCTGTTACATTGTTGTTATTATTATTATTGAGATATATGTAAAGATACCAGCCTCAACTTCAAATCAGTTGTAAAAGTTTAAAAAAAAAACACTTCTGGAATAATTGTGTTGAAATTTATCTTAATTATAAAAATTGATGATAATTGAAACTGATAGCTCTAAAATGCATTATTTTTTTTTAAACATTTCATTCTAATAAGCCATTTTCAGCTACATTCATTATTAGTCAATAATATAGATTTTAAAGTTTAATGTAGTCTAATATACAAAAAAATTTCTGTTGTACTTATTTGTGAAGCCTATATTTATTGAATCAACTATTACTTGCAATTATCACAGTATATATTTAAGTTTTTCTCAGATTCTTCTATCTCGTGTGGAGTTTTCATTATACAGTTACATAAACTTATTTATTTTACCTATAAATTTTGCAGTTCATTCTAAAACAAGAAGATAATTTAAAATGTTACTTACTCAACCATTTCTTAGTTTCAATAAACCTATGCATTGCAGTTGTTTTAATACTGAGTTTATTTAACTCTTTTAAAAATCATTACATTAAAAGACTATATAAGTTCTGAAATAGGATATTGGATATCAAATTCAGATGTTCAGTTGAAGACAGTTTTTTAAAAAGTTGGTAAAATCAAATAGGTAAAATGTTTTCTATTAAAACACATTATTGAAAATTTCAAATCTTAATGTTGCAGATTTCTTTAATACTTATATTTTTAGGGCTATTTTTATTTAAAACTGATAACTGCTTTTTAATTTGTGTGTATTTAAGAAATGTCTGTTGGCTACAAAATAGTGGAGGTATTGCACAGTATTGCTGTGAATTTCCTTTTAAAATGATGGCAACATTAGCTTCAGCTTATTTAAAATCTTATTGGCCTTGTTTTTCCTGGAGTCCACATGTATTAGGAGAATTTGCAAAATTAGTTACTTTACTGTGAGTAAATCTCTATTTTTACATGTTAAAAGTAAGATTCAGTATTTGTAATTAAATTCTCTCTATTCATGAGCAGTGCTTATTTTATAAAGTATGATAAATTAGCTTTAAAGCTAACACTATTTCAGTTATGTTGAGTTAAAATGGATCTAAATTCAAATTATATAGTCATAAAAAAATAATTACCAGTTATGTCAGATAAGGTTATGTGTTATAGAATGAAAAGGAGCATACTGATACATGATTTTTACAATTAACTCATTTTAAACACTTATATATTCTATAATGCACATTTTATTACTCCAATAGCTGTGCATTTTTAATTAGAATCCGGTATGATAACATAAATATATTGATTAATTTTTTCAGAAGTTTTTCGTGGGATTTCCTTTTTGTGTGTGGGGGGATATTTACTATATTTCTCTACATCATTAGCAGTATTCTTGTATTAATAATTTCTTATACTTTATTTCAGATATTCAAACATGAGAAATAGACCAAAATTTTAAAAAAATAGTTAGTGACAGAAGGACTTATAAAATTGCAATGTGTCTGCCAAATTGCAATCTATGCAGTATTTTTTTTTTTTTAGATTTAACGCTATTTAATTATACTAAAATTTATTAAATGTGGTATTTTATTTTAAGGCTGCTTTAAGGAATCATTAGATTTCTCTAAATTTCAGCTCAAATAATTTTTTTATAAAATTCCCTGTTTTTTATAACTTCTTAAATATAGTGTAACTATTAACAAGCTTTATAGAACTTCTCTATTCCCATTAAAAAGCCTCCCAGCAGCATCTGCTTCAATGAGAAAAGGTAAACATCAATTAGCCAGAATTGTCTTCTGTAGCAAACATGGCTATAGTCATAGATCTTATTTCATCAATCCATGGACCGCGCGAAACAGAAGGAATATCATTACAAATAATTTCTTGATCAACTACATTTTAAGGCTCGTCATTGAACTTTTTACCTCTAAAAAGTACATGGTACAAAAGTTGGTGACGTAAAAGCTTTTAACCAAAAATAGTTGTTAATTCTCTTATATACGACTGCTAAAATCCCAAATCGTACAGTGCTCTCACAGAGCACAGTTCTTACTTATAAGCCTTATCACGTTTATGTCCACCTTGACTGTCTTGTACGAAATGCATGGTGAAACTTCAAGCTAATAATTACTGGGACTTACTCCAGATGCTCATCCCATCATTAGAAATAATTGTTACAAATATTGACACTGAGAATGTCGAATAATATGATAGGAAGTGAATTATGACGTACTAACTCGTACTTTGATGCGAAGGATTTTGTAACTGATTTTATGTGCATTTTATGGACTGAAACCAAATATGTAGTTAGTTTTTGTTCATCGCATACTTTTTTTTTTCTTTTTTGTAAAATAAGACAGTAACGTTATTTACAATAACACATTAAATTACAACCAACCTCCCTGAATTTACTATCTCTTAAATGTTGTAAAAAGATAATATCTAATTTGGTAGCGAGTGTGAATCATAGGCTTCAAGGGCTTCTTGTATTAAGATATCAAAAGAAACGATTCGCCGCCGTATTTGAGATATGAACACGATAGCTCATCGTTAAATGAAACGAAAACCAGCGTTGAAAGCCCAGCATAAAACTCAATGGATGGAATGGGTTCGAAAATATATCTTGTATGGAAAAAAGTGAAATTTGGCTGGATGACCTATTGGCATGAGTTGCGTCGAGAACCAAGGACTTCCGACATCAAGGTGGCAACTAATTGATGGTCTGGGCTGCATTTTACTTTGCAGCAGCCGTAATAAACAATTTTCTTCCAGCAGCTACAAATATATTTTCAGATCCTCGATAGATGGCAGCTCCACCTAGTTTCTACTAAACCGGCAGGAGCTGGTTTCACCCTATCGGAGAGAAGAGGCACTCCTCGTCATTCCGGCTGGAGTCTCGCTAGGCGTTGGTTGCCTGAACGAACAGCACGACGCTACTTCGCCGTTGACCGGCGGAACTTAGGAGGGCTAATCGAGCACCCGCTTAACCGACCAAGAAGCCTCCTTTTTGTTATTCATACTCGATAATATGTTCTTCGTTCATTATTGTACAGGGTAAGTCAAAATGAATATAGCGATTACAAACGGCTATAACTATTTAATGAAAAAAGATATATCGATAAGATTTACACAGAATGTAGACGGAACTTCAAAATTTATTAACGTAAAGCGCACGTGCAGCCAAGCGGATGCCTGCGCATGCGCGAAATCGAACTTCGCAACGACAAGAAACCTGTTCAGCGCGGCGTCTCATTAGTGGAAATGGCTAGTCCCGTGCAGAAAGCATTCTCTGTGTTGGAATTTCACAGTTGCCGTTCTGTTATTACAGTGCAGAGAAAATTTCGTCAGCGGTACAATGAAGAACCTCCAAATGCGAACAACATACGCAGATGGCATCGGATGTTTGAGGAAACAGGATGTTGACACCCTGTGATTTCTACCTATGGGGTTATGTGAAAGACAGAGTGTTTGTGTTTCCCTTGCCCAAAACAATTGAAGAACTGAAAGTACGCATTTGTAATGCGCTTGAGTCGGTTAATGAACAAATGCTTCAGAATGTATGGCGTGAAATGGAATACCGATTAGATGTTGTCCGTGTGACCAAGGGAAGTCACATAGAACATCTATGACTTCTGTATATAAAATTTTGAAGATTCTTCTACATTCTGTGTAAATCTTATCGATAAATATTTTTTCATTAAATAGTTATAGCCGTTTGTAATCGCTATATTCATTTTGACTTACCCTGTATATTCCAGATGAAGTGTAAATAGTCTTTCAATATATAACTTTATAAAAATAATTAGTCATTCTTTTGCATCTAGGACATAGCTAATTATAGGAAGTACTTCAAATTAATATCGCATCCCTCAAGTACTTCAACTTTAACGGACAAGTAGATTTTGGTTTCCTTCATGATCCCCAAAAAGCAAAACAAAAAATTATATAGTGGCATTGGAGGACAATTTATTGTCGTTTGAGGAACTTTTAGGAAGTTCTAAAGTATTAAGAGTTCCAACAAGATAATGTATGAATACATACCGGGGGGACCACAAAGAATTGGATAGAATTGAAAAATATTAAGGTTATTGAGTGGCCTTCACTAAGCTTGATAAGTAAGCATCACTAAATCCGATCGAAAAAGTTTGGGACAAACTTTGTCGTAAAGTTTATGAAAACAGTTGGCAATACTCTTCTACTGAATAGTTTAGAACTTCGATTGAAAAATACTTGGTTCGGTAACGAACCAGAAATTATTCAGAACTTAATTTCTTCAATGAACAATTGTATTTCCGAATTAGGTGAGAGCAATGGATATCCGACGAGTGATTAAAATTATGTATTTTGTTTTGCTTGAATTCGTTTTCATTAATTTGTCTAAAATTTTAAGGCACTTTTTTTTTGTTATTGAAAAATTTAAATTGAGTGATTAAATTTTTCTGTTTGATATATTAAAGAGACAACCAAACTGAAAAATCAGTGTCCGTCACTTTTTATTTCAGACTGAAAAAAAAAATCATACCGCCCAAATAGAAAATATGAACGGATAATTAATTATAGTGAATTAAAAAGAATTTCATTTTAAAATTATAAGAGTGCCTCAGAAATATCCATCACACACTTTGAACAGTTATTAAAAAGTTTTATCAAATTACTAAGTACAAAAGTAGAATGTCAGCTGTCTATAGTCATTAACTCAACGAGGTTAATATTTCATACTTGCATCGCATATTGAACCGATACTATTTAATGAATAATAGTTCAAATTAAGTTAAGTGCCATAATTTTAGCTACTGATAATCTTCGTTTTTGTTATAGATCCCCATATTAGCTTATTAGGCATTAAATTTATGAAGTACTTTACCAGAGCATGGAATAATCGGACCACATTCTTTCAAAATATTGCTATGATTGATACTTATCAGTATTTAAAAAGGAATCTATTAATAAAATTCATACAGGGAATTTTTGAGAATGATGTAAGGTACATGAGTATTTTGAGGCATCTCCATATTAATGCTGGGTAATTTTGATAGAATTCTGATGAGTAGATAATAGAATGAAGAGGTAATCTAGACACACACACTTATCAAATCTCAGCAGATGGGAATTTTTTTTTCTCTGGGAAATATATGAAATGATGTCTATAGCTTAAAATTAATTTCAATAAAAAAAGTTTCAAAACCCTTTTGGGGAAAAAATAAGTATTAATTTTAGAAGGTGGGCAAAAAATCTTTACAAATTCATAAAATCCAAAAAAAATAACTAAAATAAAAAAGAGTTACAGACTTAGCATTGAATGGCTACAGGATTTTTTTTAAAAAAATAAGAATTTAAAAAAAAAACCAACAGAGGGTGCTGGTACGACGATTTAGTAGGAAATATGTAGTTGAGACAGGCGATTATAAATATTTACGCTCTTGATTCGGAACCAGTTCTCCGTTGTATGCCATACAAGTAAACAAGACTGTTGAGTGGGAAAGATGAAGCTTTATTGGTGAAGCTGTTATACATGAACTAGGAATCAGTGACTGTTGCACTGCATAAATTCCAACTTTAGAAAATTCTGAAGACTGAAAAAGGGCCTTTAATAGTACCAGACCTCATAAAGCAGGTTTAGCGATTTGAGGAAACAGGATCACTGGAGGATTGTGTAAGGTTCAGACGATCGGAATTGAATGATGCAATCTGTCGAGAGATGTCATATATACAACCGGACATGCTGCATTTTGCCGCTGTTAGATTTGTGACACGCCTGCAATGTGTTATTATTTGGGGTAGTGTACATGCTGAACAAGTATTATTATAATAAATGGTTTGATAACATTATTTTTCTTATTTGCACCTCTTTTCTTTTAATTATGTGTTGCTCTATTATATTCAGTTCATAAAGATAAGTTATAAGAACATT
>JAOUZG010020776.1:2423801-2458698 GCA_026289955.1 Argiope argentata | reverse complement strand
TATATATATATATATATATATATATATATATATATATATATATATATATCAAAATAAAATTCGCTTTCCAGTTCCATAATATTTTAATGCTACTCACTATTTTAAAATTTTCAATCTGAGAATCTCTGTCTGTGGCTAGGTAAAATTTTTACGTATGGGCTTATAGAATGGCATTAAATGTGAGAAGTTTGTGTGTGTGTGTGCGTGTGCGTGTGTGTGTGTGTGTGTGTGTGTGTGTGTGTGTGTGTGTGTGTGTGCATTTTATTTTATGATGAATACTTTAGGATCATAACTATTTAATTTTACAAACACATTGGCCAAAATATTTCTGCTCATAAATGATGCATACCGAATTCCTTTTTGTTTCATCAAGAAAAGAGCAACTTCTTTTACTAAGTATAAACTAATATTTATTTGATCTGTTCGTGATATCTTACAAAGATCATAAATCTCGTATAATTGAACAGTGGCAATGCTAGTTATTATAATATTGTTTTATAATTATAAAATAAGTTAGAATCAGATAACTAAACATTATTAGCTTAAACATTTAGTATTAATTTTTTTGGATTCAATATACTTACCTTATTTCGTACACTTAGGTAAAAGAACTACACTTTTTTTATATGCTCGTAAAATGGAATGATGCAGCATTTCATATCTATTTATGAACTGTAAACATTGATGATAGGAACAGAATATACTGATAAAGAAATACAAAATTAAAGTAAAACAATTAATATAAAAAACATTTTTTTTAAAGTTAGTTCCTACTAAGGTCAACAAAGAAAAAAAATTAGTTACTTTTTATTAAATAATTTCAATTGTTGTTGTTCTCGTGTTCCGCTTTACAATTTAAGGAGGGGTGCTGTAGCTTCTGAGGGTGTGGACACCTGATCACCCGAGGGCAGAAGCGTGACTTCCAGCTCACACACGTCACAAACCCTTTTTATGGGGCGGACACCATTTATACATTTCATGCATTCATCCACATAGCTTAATTTAGATCTGGAACAGAGAGCAATCACCTCTGACCCAGTACCCTCAGGTTATTACTCCCGACATAGAAGCCCTTCTGACCACAACGGATGTAACGTCCACTACATACATACTAGGAGAGTCTTCGGCCGGCGGGTTTGAACTCGCAGCCTAAGGTATGCGAATCCAACGCCCTACCTACCAGGTTATCCCGGCCTAATAATTCCAATTGCTTTAAATAATTCATCAAAAAATTATACTAGAGTTGAATTTTCAACACCAATTCAGGCAACATAAAGTGCATTAATTTTCTACGGCAGTTGGAGTAACGTACTACAGGTTAGAAATTTTTAATTTTCTTTTTTTCTGTATTATTTTAATTCGAAAGTACTTCAAAACGAATCAGAAAAATCGATTAATTAACAGTATTTAATTTTAAGTGCATCAGAGATTAAGAAAATAATCAGAATCGTTTGAAATAATCATCCCAAAACATGTTAAGCTTAACCTCATTAGCGTGGGGGAAAAACAAACTGAATTAGCTACTTATTTGGCGATAGAGAACTGAAGATTTCTGGCCAAAAATTAATTTTTAATGAAGTAATAAAAAACTAATGAATTACTATTTGAAAAAAACTATATTAACATCAAATATCATCAACTACAAGTTTTAAAATTTTTTCTTGAACTTGAGTGGAGGAAAAAAAAGTATTTTATTAACGATTGAAAATTTGAACAAGATATGCAAATTTATATAGGGAGAGTGTGAGCTAATTGTAGGAACTAAAAAAAAAAAAACAGTTGATTTTTTTTCTCTGTCAGTGAGAAATTAATTTTAACTCTAAATTTAATATTTCGTTCAAATAATAAAAGATTATTTAATTTTATTTATTTCACCTCTACAACCCAACTTTCCATCCTCCTGCTCCGAACGGAATGAGGATTGACTCAGGTGCAATTTAGACAGACCTTTTGAAACTATTATATCTTGTTTTGAAGAAAAGAATCAAACATATACCAGAAATTTTTACAGATATATTTTGCCATGTATTAAGTACCAATCGATCGAAAAACGTCGATAATAACTTTAAAGATGTATTTAATGTATCAAAAATAAAAATATTGTTACTGACTTCTACAGAATATCTAAAATTATTATCGACCTCTTCATAAAAAATAATCTTCCTATGCAGTTATATTACATTTGTGAAAATCTTTACACCGGATAATTTACCACGAAAAATATATCCATGAAATAAAAAAAGTAATGTTCTCTCAAAAATATTTAAAACTCGTAGAATTAAAATAATTTGATAATCCCACAAAAACATTTTATAATCAGAATCTTTCAATTTTATTTTTAAATTCGTTATTTTCACTTCTATATAAGATGACCAACAATAAAATAAAAATGAATAGCTGTCTTTTATTTATTTTTTTCGCTACTTTATGTTTCACCCTGAAGATGGGGTGAAACATCTTCTGGACTTCATAATTCTGAACCGCCCTCAAACGACGAGGACAGCATCTCAACTGGCACCTCTCTCCAAACTTCCACACCAGTGGAGGGACATGTGGCTCCAAAGCGTTTAAAATGAGCCAGGCCCACAAAATTAGGAAACAATTAATAAAAATTTCCTATAGATGATATTAATTTTTGAAAAAATTATTTAATAAAAATATATTTTAACAAAATCGAAATTTTCGAGGTATAATTCAAATATCTATTTGAATTTCTAACAGTTATTTCCTTCTATGTAATATGTACTTAGATCATCCAAAATTTCGCACAAAAAATATTTTACTAAATTTATATCTTTTTTAAAAAAATTTGCTACTAAATTAATCAAGCTATTACAAAAGACATTTTATATGCCTTTTTAATATCTAAAACTTCTTGATTTATATTTTCCCTATTAGATTAATGGTAATAGAAACCGGTGTTTAACTTCTATACCCATTCCCTTATTCCGGTTATACATCCGGGTGCCGAGATATGTTTTGGACAGCCAGCTCATCAATTTAAACCTATTAAAATTGCAGTTATTATAAAATGAATGCTTTTTAATATTGAGCGTAATAGCTAAACAAAGTGTATAAACAATTTTAGAATTCCAATTTTTAGTAAAAAAATTAGAGAAAATTTACATTAAAGTGAATTCATTAGCCTTTTTTTAAACCTTTTTTTACTTTTATATTAATACATTGTTTAAGAATCTTAGATGTGAAAAAAAATATGATTTTTATATAATACTGATAAAAAAAGAAAATTCTTTCCGCTTGATTTTTTTTCATCAATTTTAATAAGATGAATCTAAGATTTTTTTAATTGATTTTTATCTATTATTGTTAGCATTAAAAATAAAACAAATAAAATTCCCAGTCAAGAAGATCGCGAACCATACTTCAACACATTTTGAGCTAGACTATAGATATTCTATAAATAATATTACTAATAAATAAATAAAAATCACTACTAAATGGTGAAAGAATGTATGTAAAATACTTCTGTATTTTGTGAATAATTAATTAAAATAATAAATTATATTTCAAATTATATTCAAAATAGAATTATAAGGAAAATTAATTAAAATATCCATATTTTGTATTTTACATTAATTAAATGGAAAATTATTGATCAAAAATAATTGGCAGCGTAGAGCAAATACTCCACTCCAGTTTTAAAAGACTTCGAAATCGAACAGTTTTTTTCCCCCCTCTACATAAGAATCGGACCAGATGACAAGATGTCTTCCCTTTTATCCAACCACTCTTCAAAATTGCGAAATCCCGCAAAGAAATCCTCCTGTTGCTAGGATACGGGACTTACGAAGGATATAACTGAAATAATCTGGGAATTCTTTGTGCATCTGCGCATGCACCGATCGATTTGGAGTTCCTAGAAATAAGTTTGAAATGAATGATGGAGGGGAAGTTTATTTATTTGTTATTATTATTTTACTGAGACATCGCACAGATTTTGAATCAAAACGAAATAATACAATTTAAAATGAATATCAACCTTGCAAAGAGAATTTATAAGAAAGAAATATTAAATAAACAACACAGATCGCCAGAAAAACGCTCTCACCTTTATGACTCACCCAAATCGTCCATTAAATGATAGGTTTCGGGATTCGTAAATGAATAGCGCGTGAATATTTTTCTCTTTCAAGTGAGTCACCGTGGATGATTTCCGTTGAATAATAATATGTTTGGAATCTTTTTTGAACAGTATATTCTTTGGGGGGGGGGGATTTGTTTTCAGAATGTTCGTTTTTTTAGCAGTATGAATTCACCTGAGTATATTTTTATTCTTATTTTAACTACTTCTAATGCAAAACCTTTTTGCTAGAATAATAATTTCCGAATTCTATTAGTTCTACTTTGAATAGATATATGTATTTCTATTTTTATCACATTTAAATTGGTCTTGAATAGCTTGGTTGTAATATAATTAAATAATTTAAATATTTAATTTTTAACTTAAGGTGGAAAAGATTTTTGATAATCAAATGTTAATTCAGTAATTTTTAGTTTAAAGCGAACTTTTAAGTTATTTTTATAGTAGCTTATTCTTATAAATATAACAAATATGATTTCAGGCCGTTTTCAACTGGATAAAGAAGTTGATTGATGAAAATAACTTGTCATAATGCCTTGATAATTGTATACTTACACTAAAACCTTGGATTCGAATTTTATTTGATCATAATTTCTGTTCAACGGAAATGTAACTAACTTTCACAATCAGTTCTAACGGTGGTGGTAAGATAATAAAAATATTGATTCTCGTGATCAACTCTACTGATTTCAAAGACGTCGGTGTCCTGTCACAGAGGTTGCACGTCTTCCTCATTCATCTGGGCGACTCGGATTCGAGTCCCGGTTCGGGCATGATTGTTCTTCTGCGTATTATCTATAAGGTGTATGAATGTGCTCTCCTGTATAAAGAGGCTGTGCAAGCTTATGTGATGAGTGTGTGGCTAAGACGTGCTCTTAAAAAAAGAGACGCACCTTCGGCTTAAAATCGCTTACTGCGTTAGTGATATTGTCCATGGCAAGTGCCATTAGTAACAACAACTGGATTCAGAAACAATTTTTTTTGATGGTATATAATGCTCTGTGACATGATCTCATTGAAATTTCTCTTACTTTTTCAATACGTGTGGGTCCATTCATGGGAATATTAGGAGCATGATATTGCGTTTGTAACTTCATAAAATTGTCTTTTCACTTCTGAAAGTTTTTTTTATATTATTGAACTCACAATATATAAAAGGTGGAATTTCTGCTTGCTGCTTCTCTTTCTTCTATTTTTAACTGTTACAGAAAATGGTTATCAGAATTGTAATTAAACCGTAAAGGTTCTTTTTTTTTTTTTTGGCTATTCTATTTTGCTAATCCTAACTTTTATCAAAATTTGAATCGTATATTTCAGTGCTGGGCCTTCGAGGGCCCGTTGGCTTAGTGTTGGGCCACGGCTTCAGAGTCGGAGGGTTTCAGGTGCTCGACCCTATTCCACCGAAGAACTGTCGCGTAAGCGGATATGATCTATGTTAAATCCGTCAGGTCCAAACATCCTCTTGCTGGTGTGGTGTAGAAGTTTGGAGAGGGGATGCCCACTCAGGTGGTGTTCTTATCATATAACTGCTGCTCAAAATTACGAGATCCGTCCCAAAATAGCACTAGTGTGGCTTTAAAACGGGATGTAAATATAACTAAACTTAAACTAATCAAGACGTTCGCGTTTTCGAGTCATTTTAGGTTTTCAAAAACAAACAAAAAAGACTGTCGTAGTTGGAACTAAAGATTGGGAGGTCTCGGGACTATAATTGAGCCCTTTTTTCCTCATCATCACACTTAATTACGTTTTTTTTTTCTACTTATAGTGGATACATTTCTTAATAATTGAAATCAAATAAAAAAAAATCTATAAATATCGTGTTGATGTCTGCTATTACATGCTATTGAACATGCCTCTTTAATCCTGCAGAATTTTAAAAAAATGTAAGATTCAAATCCATTTCACATCATACGAAACCTGATATGAAATATACACAATATAATTAAGATGGAAAGTTTATAAGGGAAAGTTATCAGCATATTTTATTTTTACATTTGAACTACTAAAACATTAGTGTTTTTTTTACATGTAATGACGTTAACTCCTTCATTATTTTATCAATTTTTTTAGACTCGATTATTCCCCTTCTGGCCCGGGGAGGTGCAAGCGTAATACAGCACAGTTCCACTGTAGCCTAGCCTCTGCCCTTCCAGGATCAGTACGCCTTCACGTGGCCTGGATAGTTAAGGAGGGAACACTCCGCCATATCTTAGGAAATGGCGTAGTAGAGTTCCAGGAATTTATTCCTCTCCAACTAAGTACTGCATCCAAAACCCGAGACTGTTTGGGGCCAGTCCGGGTGCTGTGATACACGGCACAGCAGGTAAAAGGTAAGGTAAAATCTTGGTTTTGGAATCCCGAAAGATAAAACTAAATGAGTTCAGGGCCCGGAGTTCAACCCAAGTGGTTGTTCTCTAGAACTCTCATCCCGGGGCTCTCTTCTGTTTTCGTAAGCTTCGAGCTCACGAAGCAGTGGTTTTTGGCTTTTGATACCTCGGTCTTGGTGACGAGGAAGAATTATCAAGTGGGTGGTGAATCTGCACGAAAGTGAGTTGTTGAGATTGGTCGTTTCAATGGTAGTGCGGTCCCAAGGCGGCTCTTTGCTGGTTTATCAGTAGGAGTCGCCAATTTCTATAAGTCGGGAACCCGCCATCCCGTGTACCGTTTCTATAGAAACTAAGTTAAAACTTAGTCTCATTTAAAGCTTAAATTGCTCCTATCTAGTAAATGCAATAGCAATAGAAGTCCGATAAGGACTTAGAATATTTTAATTTCTTGGACTTAGCTCCAAAAAGTAGACTTGATCGCACTTCCAAATAGCCAAACTGTCTCTTTCGTTCACCAAGGATTGGCTCGTAGCACCCTAAGTAAATTGAGTCAATGGGAATTGGATAATCTGTATATGCTTATATCTTGTGTGTATTGTACCTCTGGGTGACAGGGCGCCTAAGTACCACACTAAAATGTAAGAAAAAAACTTACAAAAGGAAAAAGTAAAAAAGATCTAAAATTCCGTAGTTCCGGTAGCTAATATGCACGGGCTGCGGTGGCTGAGTAACTGTCAATACCGAGGAGAAGGAAGCATGCTGGGTCTGGCTTAAATGCCGAGCGGTGTTGTACCAGTCTTGGGATACTCGGCGGTAACGTCGACCCTTGGCCAGCGGAATCACTGTGATCTGGTGTGCGGAGGTCTTCAGAGTGGCGCGGTTATGAGGCAACTGGGTCAATGACTCTGCTCATAGAAGAGTCGACGACTGGTACTGCGGGCCTGGCTGGGGTAGAGCCCTTCGTATAAATCTCTCAGGACTTGTCTTGGGACGTGGGGTGACGCCCACGGGGGGACGTCCTGGAAGGGCAAATGGCCCTGTTAGTTCCCCGTAGACTCCGGTTGAGGAATGGGGCGGTTCTTGGTTTGTTCCGCCGTGAGTGAACTTACCAAATTTTTAATAATAGTCAATATGGAACTTAATAAGGAAAACGATCATGTGTCAATAGTGAAATCAGTAAGCTTATCTGATGTTTCCTTGAATAGTTCTGACATTGTGGAGATTGAGAATGATTCTGTGCCTCAGCAGGGACATGAGGACTTGGAGTCCACAGAGGTGTACGCGTTGCCCTCTGAGGTGGCTCCCAAAGCGAAAGTGGCATCCCCCAAGCTGGCCGTGAAGGTGGGGCGGAAGAAAAAGGGTTCCCTTAAATGTGGGGTAGGGAAAATAACAACTTTCCCTAAGCTTGTTGTTAAAGCCATGAATTACATGGCTGGGCTCAACATCAGCCCAAAGGACAGGGAGAGGATAATTGCCTTCATAGCTAAGGCATATGAGCTTCGACCTCTCCCTGTGGTTGACAACAAGGAAGTACAGGCGGACCTCCCCAAGATATCGGGAGAGGCAGCAGATTTCGCCTGCCAGACGGAGGTGGTGGAAGTGGTTAGGGACGACCCTTCCAGCCACGCAGAACCCAAATCTTCCCCAAGCTTCGCCGACATGGCTAGCAAGGGTGTGACGCCCGGACAAAACTCCTCCGGTAACGGACCCCGGAGGAAGTCCAAGGCTAAGTCGAAGGATACAAGAGCTGTATCCAAAACTAGAACTGAGGGTGTTACCATCGTACACCCCAAGCCTGAAGCAAATTTTGAGACCTCTCTCCAGGTGCGGAAGCACTTGGAGAAGCACATATCTTTGAAGAAGATCGGGGTTGTGCTCGTGGCCTCCCGTCCCATCAGGGACAAGGGAGTGCTTCTTGTCACTAAGGATAAAGTTATGAAGAAGAGACTGGATGATGCGCTCGGGGGCTGCCCGGAGGTGAACGAAAAAATGACGATTAGCGATCCAAGGGGACGGGATCCGCACGTCATTATTCATGGCTTCGCTTTATCGGAGGGGACCGATAAAGAGAAACAAGAGACTAAGACTTTCAAAAAGTTGCGAAAGGGCAACAATCTGCCAGAAGGGGAAATGAAAGTTAAATTCCGTATGCGTGGGCGGAACAATACCGAAAGTTGGGTGATTGGTGTCACACCCGCAATTTTCGGCGCCATGATGAAAATGAAACATCTGAACTGTGGGTTTGCTTCCCACGCGGTCAGGGAATTTACCCAACCGACTAGATGTTTCAAGTGTTACAGGTTCGGACACGTGAAGGCGGCGTGTACCGAAAAGGAAACCTGCTGTTCCCGATGCAACGGGTTCCATGCGGCTAAAGAGTGCAAACGGCAGTCGCCCAGATGCCGAAACTGTTCTGAGGGTAATAAAAAGCGGAACGATCGGACACCCACCGATCACTCCGTCCTGGATAGGAAATGTCCCACCTATCTCAGGGAAGTGGAGAGGTTGAAGAGAAACACCAACTATGCCTGTTAGACCTTCAGTGTCGGTTGGTGGCTGGAAGTTCCTCCAAGCTAATTTGGGCCGGTCAAAACCCGCTACCTCGGAGATCCCTGCAATTTCCAGCTGTCCGTTTGACATCTTTTTGATCTCCGAACCTTACACCATCAAAGGTATATTGGCGGCCCTACCAATGGGATGGAGAACAATTCACGATCAGGGTGGTAGCACGGCCATCCTGGTCAGAAATGGGAATCTTGATGTGAAATCTTTGGTCAAAACTAAGTACATGGTGGCTGCCCAAATCTCGGACGGCAACATGAGCGCGGACGTGATGTCGGTCTACTTCCCCCCTAGCAGGGACAAAGCGGAGCTCGTCGCACAATTATCAGCGACAATTGCCACGCTTAAAAGCTCCAAGTTAATAATAGGCGGAGATATAAATATGAGGCACCCTTTATGGGGCCCAGAAATTAGAGACCATAGAAGTGCAGACGAAGGCTTGCCTTTCGTCGACTTCATTACAGCGAATGGCCTGAGTATCTGGAATAAACCAGACTCACCGCCAACCTTTGAAACTGTGAACGGGAGAAGTTGGATCGATGTTACGGTGGCGTCTGACGTCTTTGAATATGCGGCCCCGTCATGGCAAGTGATCACCAGTACACTGAGCGATCACAATTACATCATGTTCGATTTGGGTCAAGCGAGCACGGAACATCGTGCCCCGAGATTCAGGCTAAATAAATATAGATTGGCAAAAATGGCTCGCAAATTTGCCTCTTTGCAGCCAACGTTCCTCGAACAGCTGAGGACAGCCAATAGCCCTGAAGAACTTGATAAGTGCGTACTCGGGCTAACTATGGCAATTCACAATGCATGTACGGCTTATTTAAAAGAAACTGTTCAAAGACCCAAAACTATGCCATGGTGGGACGCAGAACTCGAAGTGCTCAGAAACAAAACGGTTGCTCTGAAGAGAAGATACCATCGATGTGGGCAGAGGAAAGAGAAATTGACCTTTAAGATCGCATTCAAGAAATCTAGAAGTGAATTCGGGAAATTGCTCTCCTGTAAGCGGGATAATAGCTGGTCCGAGTTCTGCAAGGAAGTCTCCAGTTTGAACTCTTTTGCCCTCCCCTACAGAATTTGTGCGAATAAAATAAGTCGTCCTCTTGTCATAGGGGAGATTCAGAGAGATGGTAGGCATTGCAGTTCACTAAGGGAATCCGTCGAGCAAATTGTTAACATCTTGTTTCCGAGGGACGACGTGCTCAATGAAACCCCGGAACAAGAATCCAGGAGAAGTTACGTGGAAAGCTACCATTCCACTAACAACGAGCCGGACTTCGTGCAGGGAGAAGTCTGGCAGGTCTTAAAATCGACCAGGAAACGTAGGGCACCTGGAGCCGACGGCATTCCCTATGAAGTACTGGTAGCAATTAACGCCAGAAGCCCCGCACTGCTAGTGACCCTGTTTAACAGGTGCTTGAATCTGGGGCACTTTCCTAGACCATGGAGGAAAGCAAAATTAGTACTTCTGAACAAACCGGGTAAAGATACTAGCGACCCGAGGTCCTACCGGCCGATCTGTCTTCTCTCCACCATGAGCAAAGTGTTGGATAAACTGGTCTCTCAGCGGATTCTGCACCACTATTATAAGAGCAACATGTTGAACTCGCTTCAACACGGTTTCCGGGACAACAGGTCTTGCGAAACCGCAGGGTACACCCTGATGAAAGTGGTTGCGGAAAAAGTTCGGGAGAACCAGGGAGTCTGCATGATCTCACTGGATGTGACAGGAGCCTTCGACAATTTGTGTTGGAGCTCTATCCTCTTTCAGCTGACTAGAGCAGCATGTCCATATAATATCTTCAGGTTGGTGAAAAGCTATCTCAGTGATCGTTGGGTGTTGTTTGACTCAACATCTTGTAAGGCAGAGCATAAAGTTGAAAGGGGATGTCCGCAAGGCTCATGTAGTGGGCCCTTACTTTGGAACATCGTAGCGGACTCCCTGCTGAATGAAACGTTCCCGGAAAAGACCTATATCCAAGCATACGCGGATGACTTAGTCTTGGTGATCTGGGGCCATTCAAAAAGCCACATCGAGTCGCGGGGAAACCGTGCGATGGATATCATTGAGCGTTGGGGACGCTTGAACAAGCTTGAATTCAGCACCAGTAAGACCTTACTAATGCCAATAACATTCCGACGAAAGCTGAGCTTAGCCGATCCCCCTGACATCAGGATCTACGGCCATAGGGTGGTGGCTGTTCCTGAAATTACCTACTTGGGGGTGAAGTGGGATAGTGGGCTCACTTTCCATTCCCATTTTAAGAGTGGGAAGACAGAGGTGGACTCCTTCACTTATAGGATTAGTTGTATTGCAGGAAGGTGGTACTGCAAACAACCTCAGATGCTAAAGAAAATTTATAGAGGTGCGCTCGAACAGAAATTACTCTTTGGCCATGGAGCCTGGGGACACAGGCTTAAATATAAGACCTTCTGTAACTACTTGAATGTGGTTCAGAGGAGGCCTCTGCTGGCAGTCGCTCGGGCGTTTCGTACGGTCTCTACGGAAGCCCTGCAGGTTCTGACTGGACTGCCACCACTGGATTTGAGGGCTGTGGAAACATACTCGAAGTTCCTTATTCTAAGATCTAAAGAGAGTGTGACCGTCCACTCTAAGACTTTTGAACCTGGTGATTATGTTAGTTATGTGTCGCCATACGAGGCCCACCCGACCACAAAATGTGGAATCAGCTTCGATCTGTTGGAGCCGACCGGTAACGAACTAGAGATCTTCACAGATGGGTCCGGCATCAACTGCCGTATTGGAGCAGCCATGGTGGTCTTGTACTTTGGTGAGCTCATTCACTCCAAGAGGATGAGGATGAGTGACCATTGCACAGTCTACCAAGCGGAGCTGCTGGGACTTAAGCTAGCCCTAGAGTTCTGTCTCACTCTGACGACTACCAGGGTGGTTAACATCTACTCAGACTCTAGATCTTCACTTCAATCGCTAGCAGACCCTATGAACACCCATCCTTTGGTGGATGAGGTACGAAATATCTGCCGGAAAGCGAAAATGGAAAGAAGAGTGCAGTTGCACTGGGTCAAGGCGCATGTAGGTTGCTTTGGTAACGAGTTGGCCGACGGTGAGGCCAAGAAAGCAACAAACCATGTTGAAATCGACTTCGAATATCTAAAGTCGAATAAAAGTCTCAAAACGGAACTATGCAGCCTGACGGTTCAAGCATGGCAGGACAGGTGGGATCTGTCGGATAAAGGTAGACACACCTCAGCACTTCTTCCCCTGGTGAAGTTGGGTCGCCATTTTTGGGGAGATGTTGTTGAGCTACTTTCAGGACACGGTAGGTTCCCGGCCTATCTTAATAGGTTCGGTATTGTTGATGAAGATAACTGTGTGTGCGGTGAAGTGGGGAACGCACAGCACTACTTGTTGAGATGCCCTCTCACAAGTGGCCTTAGGAGCCAACTCCGGTTTGATCCCAAGGATCTAGGGACACTGGTCTCCAATCGTAACTTGTCTATCCTTTGTAGGATGGCGAGGCAAGTTAGAACTTTCTTGCCGCACTGGCTTTAATTGAGGGTTAGGTTAAGATGAGCCTGCTGAGGTGCAGACTTAGGGACCTTTGATGCTTTGTACTTGATGGAATTGAAATTGGACTTGATAATGGATAACGGAATGAGTTGTGAAAGTGGACCGGTGAACTTGGTATTGAATGGAAATGAAAATGGTATACGAGATTGGATACGGAATAAGTTGAGAAAGTGGCATGGTGTCTGTCTCCGGACGGAAAATGGGTAATGACCATGGACTGATAAAGGACGGCCTAGGCCGAATTCTGGGATTACAGTTCAGAAAGGAATCGGTGGTCGACTGGAGAGAGAGAGTTCGCTCACTCACCCAGTCTCTTCCCTTAGAATGATGACTACGGAGTTGTGACTGTCTCGACATAGCTTCTCCCTGGGGTCTGGCGATTCGGGGCCCGGCAGCCCCCTGGACTGTCGGCCTTTCCTGGCCGAAGTTCGTTGGGTGGTAAGGTTCGCTTGCAGGCCTCCCCTGAGTGCTGTGTAAGACCCTGGTTGTTGAACGGCCATGGGGGAGTGTTCCTGCTCTTTCTGTAGGCAAAACTAAACTGACTGCTTTTTTTGTAATAGGTCCCTTCACCAAAATATTTTTAAATAACAATTTATGATAGTACTCCTGCTATTTTAATGACTTCACATCTGTTTTTCATACCACCCGCCCTCTGCCTCTCTGCTTTTACCTTTTGCTCGCAGAAAATTAGTCATTTCCCAAGTATCCAGATTTTCGAACAGATAACTATAAATTCTCCTATCCAAGTTTCGTCTTGGTCCTAAATTTCTGATTGAACCGGAGGAATCAAGCAGATTAGCCCACATTATTTCGTTTTCGTTGTTTATTTCGCGATCCGTCCCCAAATAGCCCTAGTATTACTTTAAAAAAGAAACGTTAATATATCTAAACTAACTTGTTATTCATCCGCCTTTCCCCCCTTTCGCTTTGGCAAATTATGCCGCGCGTTTTATTTTTATTAAGTATACACATCCGGTGTTGTGTTAGGCTCACTGAAATAGATTAATAAATAAAGCAAACTGAAGAATTAATATGTATAATCTTTTAGTTAATCGGATATATAATTTATTATTTTATAGCGTTTTGTTGATATCTCAAATATTACATGAAATAAACCAAGAAACTTTTAAAAAATCATTACGCCATCAATAAAGAATATTTCTAATTATAAACGAGATAGTTGACGATACATGTTAAGCGAATGTTTCTGAGATTGTAACAAATTTAATTGGTTTTAAAAGCGTTCACTTAGAGTAATACCTTGATATTTTATTAATTGTTTAGAGAAGCTTTCGGAAACTTATTTGAGCAGATTTCCGAAAACGAAAGGACTATAAAAAGAAGATTTTAAACGTTTAACGTCATCATCCTTTAATTCTCACTTGAATGCAATCTGAAAACAAACAGAATTATCTGCAAAATGTCTTAGAATTGAAAATTATCTGCTGATTTTTAAAAATTTGAATAAGTCAGGAATAAATGCATTTTATTTATTTATTTTGAAATTTAAATGAGTATGTGCCAGGCTAGTCTTGAGGTAACAATACCCTATTCCTACACAGACAGCTAAAATTTAACAAATTGTGGCAAAATGCAATGTAAACCTTTTTCTATTTTTCTCATGACATATTTGCATTATGTTCATAATTATGTTCATTATGTTATTATGTTGATTCTGAACTACCATGTTCAAGTTCCAGATTCATAACCAGAATTTAGACCTATTTTTCAAAATTTGATGCATTAATATGCTTTAATATGTTTCCCATGTAAAAATTACTATAGCAATACATCTCTTATATGATAAATCATTTTTATCATTTATGATTTCTTTACAAATAAGGACATTTCATTATAATAATAAATTATAAGGAAATAATAAACTTCAAGAAAATATAATATTAAAATTTATTATCTTGCAAGTCAAATATAACAGTTGACTTGTTGGAAACTCACCGCTGGCCCGTAGTATCCTACGAGAGAATAAAAAATGCCACAGTGATTCGCTCTTTCTATGCAGCAGGAACCTAAGCTTTGAGAATTACAAAGATTGTAGTCAGCTTAGTTGTTTAATTTACTGTTGTGAGATTCAAAGATAATAGTGAGCTGTGTTGTTTCACCCTCCAGCTGTTTACCGCACGATATCCGTAAGTTGGCATTTAATCTATTTTCTGTTGTATTCATCGTTTTTTTTTTCAGTTTATAGTGTTTATTTTTACGATTACAAATTTCTTTTCTATTATACTATATTATCATCGTGTAATATGTAGTATCAGTTCACTTTTTTCAAAAAATATCTGAGCTTATTTGCAAACATCCCATCTAAATAGTGATTTTTAAAAAATACGCATTCAGAGGGTTTATTTCCTGTTTTGGGATTCAAAGACAACTACAAATGTGAAAGTTATGTAAGTTTAATTTTTATATCTTGTGTTGTAACTAAGGGCACATGCCGTTGATAAGCTTCCGCTGATACGATCAGCAGGTTTTTAAGCCTAAGAAATGCGTCTCTTTGTTATACAAGTAGCACCATCTAGGGCCAAGAGTACGACTTAGCTACACACACATCACAGCCCTTTTTAGGAGGCGGACTACATTCATTCAAATTCATTCATACATCTCAGATCGTAATTTAGACCTGGAACAGAGAACGATCACCTCTGGCCCAATACTCCAGTGATATTACTCTCGATATGGAGGAGTTTGCGACCACGAAAGGATTTAACGAGTGCCAGTCGCTATACACTCGGGGAATATTTTGGTCGGTGAGTTTTGAACTCGTAACCTTAGTAGTACGAATCTAACGCTCTACCAACCAGGCAATCCCGGCCCCCATTTTTATATCTTAAATTTGATTAATAATATTCTTTAAAATACACGAAATTTAATTCAAATTCTAGTGATAATTGTATTTTAGTTTTGTAGAGTTTTTGAGAGAAAAAATCATTATTTTTCTTTCTTATCTACCAAATTTTACCCAATAGCGACTAGCGCCATATTCTCATATCCAGAGTGCGAAATCATCCACCATAGAAGGATGGGTGAGTGGGTGTAATAATATGCAAATAATTGTTTCGAAGCCGGTGTCCTAAGAGTAGCGCGTCTTCCCGTCATCTGAGTGCCCGGGTTTGGGTCCAGGTTCGGGCATGATTATTCTTACCCTTGTGTTCTATCTGTCAGATGTGTGAAAGAGTCGGTAGTGGGACAGATCGTCACGGGCATACCCGTACGAGTCATAAACGTTCAATAAATCATGCGTAGTGGTTCTTTGAAAGAAAGGAGGTAGGGAGTGCTTAGTCTAGGTTTTCTAAAACAAGTTATCAGTTCGCAAAAGTATTTGGTGGGAAAATGTATTGGTATTTTAACTAAAAAAGGAAAAAAACGTGTCTGTGTGTTTCAGTGTGTATGCATGTGCTGGCGCTGTACAAACCAGACCGTCTGACTTAAGCGGCGTTCCAACGACCCGTCAAATCTTCAGACGAACCACGCGTTCCCCCGTTTTACCTCTCTTGTGGTTTCTTGGGGTGCTTTGATGTCTGTGGACGCGTC
This sequence comes from Argiope argentata, assembly GCA_026289955.1. Classification (NCBI taxonomy): domain Eukaryota; kingdom Metazoa; phylum Arthropoda; class Arachnida; order Araneae; family Araneidae; genus Argiope; species Argiope argentata. Next base: position 2,442,593 of record JAOUZG010020776.1, on the reverse strand, counting down.
CAACGTTTTCCCGCAAATTTTCGGTAAAGTGTCCAGGCATGAAAGGACCCCAAGAAACCATAAGAGGTCTGAATAAACCGTCTGAAGATTCGCAGGTCGTTGGAAATAGGCTTTATGCTTATCAAATGTGTTAAATATATATTTTGTAGGGTAGAAAAGTGATTTTTGGAATCTTTTTCAAAAAAAATTATATTTCTAATGATACCAAATTTTTCCCCGTATAATTTTTCTTTCTATATTTAATAAACTTTTGAAATATTTAAACTTATTTTGCAACGATATTTTTCATTGGTGAAAAAAAAAATTGCAAACCGATCACATTTGAATATTTCATCTTGTTTTTTGTCTTGTTACAAATGTTTCATCTTTCTTTTTTGCATTGTTGTGACCAGAATAAGATTATGTATGCTTTTTCCATGATGAGTGAGCTTCAATATTAAGTATTTTTGTAATAATTTTTTTTTGTAATATTTTATATTTACGGAGATTTAATTTCAGAATGAAGCAATGTTGGACATTTTTTAATGTATCCATTTTAAAATATTGCTGATTTTACTTGCGATATAATTGAAAAAATAATTATTATATGCATAAAATATAGATACAAAAATAGAAAATTGGGCAAGTACAAAGCGCAATGAAGATAAAAACATTCTATTCTAAACATTGAGGATATTTCTCGAGCATATATTATGTTAATTAAAAGTTGCTTCTATACCATATATTTCATGAGTTACCAACATTAAATCAAAATTTATTCTATATTAAAAGAAATGCATCAAATTATAAATAATCTTGAAATATAATTGTTCCTGCATGTGCTACATACAGGGTTTAATTTTACTTTACTTCATTTTGTACCCCTTCAAATAGTATTTGTAGTTGTTGTTGTTTGTATTAGGGGAAAATAGGAAGCATTTTTTTATATAAAGATATTTAATACTAGTAAAAAAAGAATTTCCTGATAAATCAATGCTTAACAATAGTAGGAATATTTTTATACTTTAAGTATTTTGAAAATTCCTTGAGAGAGGCTACTTTGACAGTAATTTTAAAATATAAATGTGATCAAAGAAATAATTTAAATTATTTTTTGTGGATTATAGAAAACCCTTTTCCAGAGAAAAATCCTCTTCTTTTTTTATATCTAAAAGAGTGAATCTAAATGCAACAAATCAAATTAAAAAAAGAGAATAATTTATTTAGTTTAATATAATTACGTTTTCATTTAAAGCTATTTCAAAACTGACCTCATAATATTCAATCGTGATAAAATGACTTCTGAACCTCTTATTCTGCACCACATCAGCAGGAAGTCTCTGGTTTCAGCTTTAATTTGCAGCAGGCTTATGAACAAGATAAGTCTCTAATAGAATTAGGTTTCAAATCTGAAGCCCTTTAATCCCAAAATTGAGTGCTTACCGGTAAATCCCTAGAGAAAAGTCAACGAACGTATACAGCGTTTTCAAAACCAGCCTATTTTTCTTGTAAAAACCTTTTCCTGCTACCTATTGATATGCATAGATAGAAAAAAAATATAGATGAATAACTAACTAATGATATGTGCATTAATAATGCCTTTATTAGGATAAATTTAACAACTTAGTGAAATTACTGGAGATTTTGTTTTTTGCTCACTGATATCAAAGAATCTGACAGAACAATGTGTCTACCACTTTGAAAGGTCATAAATCTATTATTTAGTGGATTTGATTTGGCAAGGTCAAGGGCTCAATGTTTATGAGAAAAAATAGTGTATTCCTATAATACTTTGCCAATGTCATTAGTTTATTTATTTAAACTGAAATTTATGGTTATCATAATATCATGCTATGCTATTGTGCACCTCAGTGATTTCTTTTAAAAAAAATATAAATCTTTTCATTGAAAATCAACTTCTGTAGAAATTTTTAATATATATTTTGTTATTTCCAACTTCCTTGCTACATGGATGTTTCCCTTTTTTTTCTATTTCTTTAACACATTCATTTTGAATCATAAAATTCTATGAAAGCATATTCTTTTAACTCCTCTTAATATTATATTTAACTTTTATATTTGTATATATCATGATCTGATTCTTGTTTATTAAATTTATTGTATTGTATGCTTTATTTTATATTCGTTCAGTGTAATTTTTATCAATGTAACTTTAATATTTTAAAATCCATTTCAGAAATGTTCTTCTTTAAAAGTATACTGCTCATCATTATTTTTTATTGGTGATAGCGGTATTAGAAAAACTGATACTATCTTCAGTTTATTTCTTCATTTAGGGAGTAAATTTCAAGCTGAGTCTATGCTATAGCTGAGTCTGAGTCTATAAGATGCCCTCATATAACTCACTCACATAGCACCTAACACCAGTTTCCACAAATTTTATAAGCAAGTTAAATAATTCCTAAGTTTGTTGTCCGCAGACTATTAAGTAAACTTTAATAAATCCGATGAGTTAATACAATAATATTATCTACATTTGTTCTTTCATACAGATTACTAAAAACTACTCAAACGAAAATGATAAATCAGTTAACAATTTAATTCGGTTGATTTCAATAACATAAAAGGAATTCATCTAAGAGATTCCTATCCCTCAAATATAAAATTTCATAAATATCTATAAATAATAGATAGGAATATTTTCTTCAATCATTTAATTAGAAAAGTAGAAGTTTCAAAAAATTTAAGCATAAAAGGACTTAAAATTTCCTGAAAAAATAAACGTATAAAAATCGTGTTATTTAATTGCATTTTTTTCTGACAAAAATTTATCTGGTCTGCTAAAGGTTTTCTCTCGTTTGCGTCTGAGTTCCCGTTGAAAAAACTGACTGAACCACCCATCAATCTAGGAACACGGATTTTCACAGAGAAGATCTGCCGAAAACAACAGTCCAAGATCTTCTGAGGCCGATGCATCCGAAAAAAGGTATGTAAAGAAGGAAAAGAAAATGTGTTCTTACAGTGGATCAGTGATTTCTTGATTTCGGTGTCTTCGGACTTGATAATACCAGTATCCGAAGATAATTTTTAATTGCTTGTGACGTGAATTTCTATCGGCATTTATTTTGTACGTACCATCTACTGGCAGAATATAGGAGTAAATTAAAAATTTAAAGAAACGATAATTTTATCTTATAGAAATACAGAAATTGTGCAATCCCTGGAAATCTCCCCAATTAAGGAATTCCTTTTAAAACTTGCGAAAAACTTCTATGAATATATCATAAACACTGACAGCCCAACAATAATAAATCTCCCTCATAACGATGCTAACGATAAAGTAAAAGAATGAAGCCCCAGATGCACTATTTAGCCAAGCCAGCTTCACCCAATCATGTTTGTTGTTTGTTACATATGGTACTTGCCTTGGACAAGCCCCTACTTTATGTAGCAGCAGATTTAAGCCGAAAGCAGCGTCTCTTGTTTTTAAAATAGCGCTAACTATGGCCAAGAGCATGACTTAGCTACACACTCACCACATTTGCTTTCACAGCCCCTTTTTACAAGGGGGGGACTCAGTCACACATCTCACAGATAGCGCACAGAAGAACAACCCTGCCTACACCTGGACTCCCAGAACACGGGGAAGACGCACTAACTCTGTGCCAACAAACCGGCTCACCCAATCTCGACCAATGTAAACACCCGCTCCCCTTTCTATGGTTTTTTTTCTTAAATTAAGTAAAAAATCTAAACTTAAAAGAAGTATTAAATAATCTGATGCATTCCATAATTCAATGAAATCAATTCCAATAGTATTAAAGCCTAATGCCATGAGATATATAGATGGCGGGGCCTGCAGCCTCAGTCAGCTGTAAACTCACAACTTCAACAATTTCATTTCGATTTTTTGGGAAAATACCTTATTCCAATAAATATGTGGTTTTGAAAAAAAGTCAAAATTTTAGCTTTAGATCATATATATAAATTAAGCCAAAAACACGTAACTTAAATTAATAAATAAAATATTAATTTTAATTAACATATTTTAATTTTATAAGTAAATTATTGATAAAAATGGGATTGAAATAATATTTATTTGGAAAAAATATTTAAAAATAAGAGTTACAAAAATATTTGGTAAAGATCATGCATCTCTAGCTTTGGCTACCACAAGGCTACCACCAAGCCCCAGCGGTGCCACTCATCTCAAATTGAACAATTCAACTCTCCTCTTCTACATAGCAGCCGTGAAGTTTAAAGATTGTTATATTTTAAAAAACGCTACATAGTGCATTCATACGCAGGGGTACACACTTTCATTCTTTCCTTCGTTTCATAAATCTTTTAACAACGATTCAGGAAATTCTACGAAGAAATCTGTATTGAAACTAAGATTTAACGAAATTGAGTATTATTTCATATAATGGCTCCAACTCAAAAGAAAGCTGGTGCTACCGGCTCAAGAAATGTTCGCAAACGCAGAGGTAAGAAAGGAAAAAAGGATACACCTAAACTATCTAATGGGCAAAAAGCAACGAATACTCTGCTTTCTTTATCTGATGACGATGAAATTATATTGTTCCCATTTTCTCTGGACGAAAGTTTTGAACGGAATGTTGCTAATTGTAAGACTATAATAAGATGTACGATCGAAGCAATCAAAGTAATTGATACTTGCTTGGCTAATTCAGAGTTCATGACTTCTCCAAATTAGAAATTTAGAAACTTTTAAAGTACACGGAGCTTCAACTCATATGATCTCTCAATGTAAGCAGTTTCTGTTACATTTTGTCCTCGACCATCTCTTTTAAAAGCAGCGGTTTTTTTAAAAACTATCATGGTAATTGTCTTAAAAATTGTACGGTATGACAAACACGAATATTGGTAAATTGGCTGATTTGAAAATTTGGTCTAGCCATCATTTTTTACTCGTAAAGAAAAATTTAATTCCAATTTATATATATTGGAACTCAAAATTTCTATAGATAATGAAAAATGGAACTAATTTATCTACACATTGATGAAGGAGACAGGAGTGAAAATCAACATATTCTGGCAGTCACTTTTTTTTCACATTTTTAAAGTTTTTTTTTATTATTAACTTTTTTAACTGTTAATAAAATGTCTGTTTATGTTCAATTTTTTGATGAAGTGTTACAAAGATATGTAAAATTTAAGGATTTCTATCAACTTTATATAAAATTAATGATTATTTATGCAAGTAAACACATTGAAAACAATTTTTAATTGTATGAATAAAGATCTGTTGATATTAACCACAACTAAATGTGGATTGTTTAAGGATGCAATTAAATAAAGTATAAAAATTTCAACATTGATTATTCAGTTTATAATTATTAATTAACCATTCCAGACATGTGCAACCGTCATCAGTTCAAACAGATTCCGATTTGAAAAAACAAACTGCAGAATTGTTAAGCATAACAGCTTAACGTATTTCAGTAAAAAATCAATATGACAAGTAACATTATGGTACTTAGATTCAAGGTAAAAAAAGGATGGGTTTTATGTATCTAGATGAATTATTATATCTATATTAAACATGATAGAAATAAGTTTTCCCCAATTTTTTAAATGCAAATTTGAATATTGATTTTATTATTAAACTACTGTACATTTAGAATGTGGTTGGATTAATACTATAAATAAGGTGCAGAAAGAGATGCTAATGCTATAGATAAACTATATATGTATTAAATATACAACAACAGAAGGATATAACTTAAATTGATGTTTGTGTGTTAATTTCATTCCAGTGATAAATCACCAAAATAATTTTATTGAAGGTGTAATGTTATTCCTAGTTAATATTTTGTTATGTTCACCAATTCTATGAAGTTGAGTCTAAAATTTGCCAATTGCATGTCATTATTACTCAAGAACCCTTTTACTTTATTGTAATATTAACATTTCTTATCTAAGAGATTTTAGAGTTTTAATATAAATTTGATTTCTTACTCTTAAAAGATTAAAGGTTCATAATTAATATGTAAAAAAAAAAGACAATCCTTCATACACAGCTAAACAAACTACTAATATAGACTGAATGATTGGTTCAAGCAGTTAATGAAAAACCAGTTCACATATATATATATCAGAATGATCATAAAGTTTAGCATCATAGGAAAATAAATGAAATTTTTTTATAATTTGAAGTTTTTATTTGCTTCTAGCATTAGAACTCTTGCTCTTAAATGAGGACAGAATATATTTCTTCTAATAATAATTACTAAAACATTAGTGTTATTACGTTATCTATATTTCAGGTAGTTACTCTCTTATTTTTGAAAATGCTATAAGATTGGTCTCTCTCGGTACATATCCAGGAAATGTAGAACCTTTAGTTAATATGACACTTGATGGGAGAAAATAAAGATTCAATTTCATGTGGAAGAAAATGTTTCCACTATATTGGAGTAATATCATTTGAAGTAGCTACAGCATCGCTTCTAACAAATTTAGTCGCTTTTATGTACAGTCTAGGAAAAATTTTAAAAAGACCCACCCATCTTTATTCTGACATTGTTCACAGGGTTATCTTAAAAAAGGTATTATTTGAAAAAAATTTGTAGTGTTAAAGATTTTGAATAAAATTTTTGTAAGGAACCATCTATCTATATATTGAAATTACAAGATTCCGCAATACCAATGCTATTATCAATTTCAAAGCTTCATCAAAATTTCTCCCCAGGAATGAAATTTCTTTAGTCTAGGTCATTCTCTTCAAAATTATGAGGAAACAAAATTTTGACGTATGATATTTTAAAAAAAGTTTTGAGCTTTTATTCATTTCCTAAAAAATACTTTTCTCAGCTGTTTTTGCTATAAAAATATATGTTATTCTACACATTTTGTGAGCTTATTTATCTTTAAACAACAGCATAAATGTATAGATCGAAGGAAAAGGTCATTTTATGGAAACATGCAAAATTTCAGTGTATTTTTGCAAGCTATTTTTCCATGAACTAAAGTTTTCTTTAGTTCGAATGGAAATGATGCATTTAGAATTTATATAAAAAATTTCATCAGTGACAAAAATATGAAATTAAATTTTTAAAAAATGCTTTCCTGTGCAATAATATTTTATGAATAGTCGTTGCTATGATATATGGGATGAAACACAATCTAGAGACTGATTCTGTGTGTCAATCTATTTGAATTCAATGACAAGCTTTCTTTTTCCATGTATGTGGTTTGTTGCTTCCTGGATTGTAATTGGTTGGAGGATTACATGTTTATTTAGATTATAGAGGAATAATAAAGAGGTGAATTTATATTTTTAAATTACTTTTTACCTATATAAGTTTAATATGAGACACGAAAATGTTTTGTAAATTTCATATTAAAATTATTTCAATATTAATCTTTTAGGTATGTTCAAAATGAGTTATGAATGCTACTGCATTCTTAGGTTTCAAAAAGGTTTTAAGAAAACAATTACAATGATTTATTAAGTAATAATTAATATTGTGTAGTAAAAAAATTTCCTATGAAATTTATACCTGTTGTAAAAAGCTTTATATATATATATATATATATATATATATATATATATATATATATATATATATTACAAACAGCTCAATCTAATTAATTCTCTTCCTTTTGATTAACACTCATGGTTTTATGTATTTTTTTATTTTATTTCAGTTAATGTTCATGTTATTTCAGTGTTGAATTTAGATATTCATTATAATAGATTAACTTACAATCATTAAATAATTTAAATGAATTCTGACAAAAAATATTACATTATTATTTTTAATATTTTTTAATGATTTTTAAATTTAAAATTATTAAAATATAAAAGAAATTCATCGAACAAAAAGAGAAAATAATTGCTGTAACTTCTAAATATTCAAAATTTTCATGAAATAAATATTGGTCAATATAATATTGTAATTCATGTTTCATACCAATCAGTAAAAGAATTAACTAAAATTTATATAAACATCTCACTTTTAATGAATTTATTACTTTTCAATTTTGCTTCATAATGAAATTAGTGTATGCAGTATAGGACATAATTATTATTAAAAGGAATTTTTTTAAAAAGGAGATATTTTTTAAACAATTCAGTTGACAGTGCATTCATATATTGGGTGTTTAGTTTTTTCCTCAGCATTTTGAAAATTATCCTAACAATGATTTTCTGACAGAATAAATTATACCTAAATGTTATATTTATTTTTATATAATAATATTTTATTATTATGAAAATTACTGAAATATGTCAGTAGTGTTAAAAATAATGCTTTCATAAGTTACCTTGCTAAATAATCATTTGAATGATTATCAGAAAAGAAACTGTGTACTATTCATAAACGAAAATTACTATCTGTATATATTTGAAAATAACATCACAATAATTATGATTTGTGCAGAATACTGCTTGTAGTATTAAATCAGAGTAGAAATAAACTTTACACTTTCTTTTATTATTTCCTATGTGTATATTTATGCATAAAATTTATTTTTTATCAGCTCAAATGAAGGGTTTCTACTATAACAATCCATAGAACAATTCTTTCTTCTATTAACTAATTTTCTGTAGAATTCTAGAATTTTTCTAGTGGCTGAGTTTAAAAATACCGAAGAATTCATTTCAAGTTATCTCTTTAATAGTTGAATTGGTTGATGATCTATGTTGTCTTGAAACAAACATTCCACACTAATATAAATTTTCAATGCTTATGTTCAATTTTATAAATATTTAATATGTATATATTCAAAAATATTAGTATTATTTATTAAAACTAATGAACTAACCTGGCTTTTTCAAATTACCTGTTGGAATTCCTGGGCCTCACCATAACGTGATGTAACACTTTCGCGCGCAAGCGCATTGGTGACGTCAGGGAAATATCCCATGATCCCCCAGTAACAGCTGTGAGTTTGAGTTTCGGTTCTAGTGTCTTTGTGTAGCTGTAGTTGGATTCGGGGTGTGAACGCACCCAGAGATGGTTGTAAGCGATGTGAATGATTCCTACAACTTAAAGGATATATGTATATATTTGTAAATAATTATCTGTGCCTGTGTCCTCGTCAAGCAAATAAAAGATAAATGAAAATGAAAACCCTGGACTAATGCTTTCGATGTTGTGTTCTGATTCATGTTGGAATACCTCGATTCTATCTCTTCTAGAAGTTCCCGGAACGACAAGGTAAGAGTACCTTTTCTCTTACACTTCGATAGGTGAATTTGGGGCTTAGAAATCCCAAAATTACCAGTTAAAGCTCTGGCGAAATTTTAAACGAATAATATTTTCAAGTGAATTTTTTGTAGAAATTCTTAACCATTCCATATTGGTATAATTGGAAACAGAATTAATTACCCTCTTAATTGAAATAAAGCTCTACCTGGAGGTTACACCTTGTGTATTAAAATCATTTTTAATAACTTGTGAACTCCGCCGAAATAGAAATCATACCCACCAGCTACGGACACGACGCAGCATTCTTCACATACCTAGCAATAACGAAAAAAACCCCATATGTAATGTTTTTGGTCCCAAAACTACGCTCAGACCACAACCCATTCTATTAAATTTTTATTTTACCTTTAAATTCCCAAAACACAATAATAAATTAAAAGCAAACTGGACTAAATTTAAGACAAATATGCTCTACGACACCAATCTGCTTATTAATGCTCTCATCAGACGACCTAGACACTCTAGTTACAAATTTTATAAACTCAATTACCACCACTTTTCGTCCAGACACTAAAGATATAGACCCCTTCACCAAAATATGTAAAAAGCGAACTAAAAGAAATATTTAACAGAAGAAATAGCGCGCGTAATAAATGGCAAAGAACTGAAAAAAAAAACAACTGATATATATATATAAAACATAAACAGGATAAATAGAGTAATAGAAAACACACCCTAACCAGTAAACGAGAATTGCAAGAGGATTAGAAAATAAACTATTAGCACTTCAACCCATCGATAATTCAGTTTGGAACACAGCAAAACACATGAGGAAAACAACCACAAAAATTTCCTCCCTTAAAGGACAGTCCAGTAATACCATTTCTAACACTCATAAAGTTGAAACTTTAGCTGATATCTTGAATCAACAATTCACCTAACCACTTGACATTCGAATTTATTTAACTTCCTAATTAGATTACACATCCAATACTAAACATTTATTGTTATTTTAATTCCTATAATTATGCAGGTTTAAAATTAATTGCAGGTTTAAAATTGCAGGTTCCCTTAATTGCAGGTTTAAAATTAATAATTCGATGCGCGTGTCAGAGACGTCATTGTATGTGAAGTGATTAAAAAACATGCATGACACTAATTGTCAAATCAAAGTTAACAGCACTTTAAAAAACTTTCTAAATACACCTATTAACTCTGAAATAGTCACAAACTCCTGTGGAATAATTCCAGGACTGAAATAAATTAAATGTAAAGAGGGTTCCAAGGAAAACTGCTGTCGAGATTCTTATTTTAAAGTCTGAAAAAGATCCTCTGATCCCTCCTGCTACAAGTCACCATTACTCCTTCCAAATTTCATCAAAATAAACGAACTCTTTATCTTATAAAAACTTAATAGTCAATCTGTACATTAATGACATTTTAATCCCCTTGAAATTCGGCTTTAAACCTAAATTGTCTACAATTCACGACTCCTTAGAGTATTTGAATAAGTCATCTAACTCTTCATAAATACAGAAAGCACAAGAACGGTCTTTCTCGCTATTCAAAAAGCATTCGACACATTGTAACTGAGACTCATTTTTAAATTAATAACTTATAATACTCCCTCCCCTCTAGCAAAATCAATTTTTTTCTTCCTTTTTAACAGAAATTCCACAATTCGTGGTCACGTCACACTCTCCAAACTTCACTCCATAAAAGCAGGTGTACCGCAAGAAGCTGAACTCTCCTTCACCTTATACTCAATATTTATTAATGTCATACCTCAAAAATGTAACATCAAACTCTCCATTTTAGCAAATGACACAAGTATACTAGCCAAAAACGAAAATATAAAATTCATCACTCATGAGTTAAACAAACACGTCCATAAACTAAAATGCTGGTTATGAAAGTGGAAAATCGCAATAAGTGCCTTAAAAGCAGTAGCAGTTCTTGTCACGAAGAAAAGGAAAACTAGCCAAAACCTGATCCAAATTAATAAAGTTGAAATCTCAGTGTCTCAGGAAGCTAACTTCCTCGGTGTAATATTAGAGAAAACCTTAACTTTAAGCCCATTTTAACTACGTTAGACAAAAATTCCGAAATAAGGCTTGTAAATTGTATCCTCTTATTGCTCGGAATTCAAAAATGATGAGGGAAAAGGTTTGTTTGTTTATACAGCCATGCGATGACATGTGCTAGCGCAGTATGACCATACACAGCAAAATTCAACATAAATATCATAGACAGGTGCCAAAATATAATCCTTAGACAAATGAAAGAGCAAAATGGTTCATAAGAAACTACAATATAAGACAAGCCTTTAATATTCCCTCAAAAAAAGATTTCATCAAAAGCATTTCAGAAACTTTTCTTCATGGCATAGCTCAAATTAATAACGAAGCAAAAAAAAAAAAAGATAGAAATTTATCAATTAAACTGAATTAGCAAAAAAAAAAAAAAAAAAAAAAAAAAACCCAGGATAATTATTTCACTAATGAAGCCAAATTTAATCTAACAGTAAAAATTCACAAATCAATCTTTTCAACCTGGCCTTATTAATATTACATTAAAAAAATTAAAAATCAATCATAACCCCCCCCCCCGTATCTATTGTAACAGCGTACGCAAAACGCGTGTGGTTGGCGCGCGCAGCTTAAGACTAGAGTAAAAGGAAGGATGGAGACGCAATTATACACATTCGCGAAGATCATGATTCCAGTGATCGATTCATAAGCTTGCGACCAGTCAAGACATTCCTCTCCTGAGCACAGTCGAGCCTGCAAGCTGCCCGACCCGTACTTATCAAGATTAGTTCTGAGGAGCAGAATTCTCGAACGATGGAGACTAACCGCTCTTCGGATAACATGGATCTGAGTATCCCAGCACCCATGCTAATGGACATAACAACCATGGAGCAGGCCATTGTTGGAGATATAAAGGATCCCTCATCCGTCTGTTTGGAATTGAGGATATGCAAAAGAAAAATAGCAACTCTGAAGAAAAGAGTTCGCGACGTACAAAGCTGGATGGCCGACGATCTTGGTGACCCGGCAATAAAAGAATACGCCGCCATGGACAAAAAATACCAAGATCAAATTGAGCAGCTCGTCAAAAGGGTGAATGACTTTGGAACTTTTCCTTTAGTGAATTGTATGCACCATCCCCTCCCAAACCTTAACTTCAAAAGTAGCAATAAAAGAACCAGAACAGGAACTAATAATGGTAATGGAAGTGCTAATAATAGTAAACAAACTGATTGCAAAATTCCTAAAGTTGATGGAAATACTAAATGTAAAAAATTAAATAGTGACGATGAAGAATTTAAATTTCTTTCCAAACGATTAACAGCAAATATTAATACCCAAATTAATGAAAACGATAAAGAATCTGTTTTAAGCGATAACCTTAACCAAAACTTAGATAACCTTCAAATAGATGAGGAGAATGTTGTGGCTAGTGTAAGAGTATTACGACCACCCCCAATCATGTTAAAAAGATGGAAAGATTCCTGGAAGAGCTTAAGTTCATCAATGAAAAATGTCTCCCAGTTGAGAGCAAGTTAAGCGGACCTTACATCAATCTTTACGTAAGCAAAGACGAAGAGCACAGGAAACTAACAAAATTCCTAAAAAGCAATAACATGGACTATTTCCTTATTACCCCCAGACACAGTCGACCCATTAAAGTCGTGATTAGAGGACTCCCCAATAATATGTCAATACAAACCATCAAAGATGCCCTTGAAAAGAAATGTAACTTCATGATTGACAAAGTAGCCCAGCTAACAAGATTCAGAACTAAAGAGCCCATACCACTATTCCAAATCACCCTACCCTATATAGATATCAATAAAGAAATATGGAACCTAACGGCCTTACTGTACCTAAGAATCAAAGTCGAAAAATTTATCCGCAAAACTGGAACCATCCAGTGTTTTAGTTGTAACTTTTGGCATCACCCAAGTAGCACAGAAATATTGAACAATATTCGCTATATTGTTTAATATTAGAATATTGTTTGATATCATATAATATCCCACAATATTGTACAATATTATACAACAGGATGTGCTACCTGGGCATAGGGCTGCAGCATGCGACATGAGACCTCGCTGCATTAAGTGTGGCGGTGAGCATAGCAAAGATGAATGTCAGACCCCCCCCCATTAATATCCCCTGTAAAATGCATTAATTGTGGAAAGGAACACTACGCATCCTACAGGGGATGTGAAAAATTTCCAAAATCCCCAAGAACTAACCTAAATGAAAACCGTGGAAAGTACACAAACCCCATTATCTCCTATGCAAAAATAGTAAATAAGCAGCCCTACCAAGTAGAAATCCCACCCACCCCCGGAAAAAATTCGAAGTCAGATCGTTTAAACAATATTCAAGCTGAAGTCACTATGCAAAATATAACTGAACTTGTAGGTATAAAATACATTCTGGATTAAAAGAGGATGAAATCTATTTAAATGCCACGATATCTTAGGCCTGTGCCGACAAATTAAAAATGCAGATAATGATATTGACAAAGTTTCCATTCTTGTCAACTCCCTTAATATCTTCAGCAATGAAAAACTGGCCTAACTTTTATTTCCCCTGGCCTTTCCCTTATATTCTGGAACGCGAATGGGCTCAAAAACAAATTGTTTGATCTTCGGACTTTTGCTGGCCTAATTTTATTGCAAGAAACTAAATTAAAAATAATATTACGCCTTATATACCCAATTACAATTTTTATAGACAAGATGACCCGCTAAACCCTTTATGCGGAGGCACTGGAATCTTTGTTAAAACTAGTTTAAAGCAAGAAGAGATTTTCATTCCAAATCTAAATAATATTAAAACAGCTATAATGAAACTGTCACTAAAAAATAGACCACAAAATGTTACTGCCTCCATATACATTCCTTGCAACCCGGATAAGCTATTTACGCTTGACCTGGAAAAAATAATTAATATCAGCGACAGTGCCGTCTTATGCGGGACATGAATGCACATCACACAAGCTGGAACTGTAAAAGATATTCCAGAACAGGTAGGCTTCTTGTTAATCTTGCTAGCAACCAAAAACTCGAAATCCTAGCTCCCCAAAGACCAACCAGATTCGGCCTAAAACGGCCACAACGATCGACCTAGCGCTAGGCAAAACACTACGAAATAATATCTATAGCAACCACGAAATAATATCTATAGCTGACCTCCCCTCGGATCACAACCCGGTGGAATTAAAATTCGATTTCAATATAGTACCACTCATTATCAATAGACAGAAAGTCAAAACCAACAAGCAAAACTTTAAAAAATTTCTAAGCAAAAATGTTAACGTCAAAACTCCAGAAATAAACATTAATTACAAATTACAACATGAAATATCTAAATTTATGTAGGATATCACTCTAGCCTACAACAGCAGCTATCGACCACTCAAAACGCACGAGGAACTTTTCTTACCCTCTAACATAAAAGAACTGAGAGCATTCAGAAACAGATTAAAAAAAAAAAACTCTGGCAGAGAAATAGAGACCCAATTTCCAAAAATATCTACAATAGTGTTCAAGAAAAATTCAGGAAACGCAGTAACTTAATATAACCGAAGCCCATACCTAAATCAAAATGAAATTCTTAATGCCCAAGACAATTCACTAAAGAGGGCTGCGAAAAGACTAAAATAAAAAAGAACCGCAATACCCTGCTCGAAAACCCAGTAATCAAACTTCCTGGCCACACGGTTGCAGAAAAAGCAGAACTACTCGCCGAAAGTACCGAAAAGATGGTAGAAACATCCAAAACCCAAAACCTAAAAAATGAATATCTAGAAATCAAAACATCAGAAATTGTTGACTTCATCAAAAAAAATCAAAATAAATAAAACCCTCGGCATCAACTCCATAACAAACAAAATGCTCAAAAAACTACCACTAAAAATGCTAGTAAACCTAACAAATCTAATTCATAAAATCTTTGAATGAAGGTAATTTCCAAATTGCTGGAAGATAGCGAGAATAGTACCCATCCTAAAACCAGGAAAAGAAATTACACCAACCCTAATTAAACTATTGCCAACCCTCAGTAAACTATGCGAGAAAATAATATTAAAAAGATACATCAAATACAGCAAAAACATTGGCATCTTTGTCCCCCAGCAATTTAGCTTCACCGAAAAACTATTAACTACTACCCATCAACTTCTAAGAATGATTGAGTGAGTACATTCATGATGGCCGGAAGAACAGAAAACCTACAACTGCGATATTCCTAGACATCGCGAAGGCCTTCAACAAGGTTTGGATTCTATGACTCATCCACAAGCTAATAGCGTATAACTTCTCCCAAACCCTAATTCAATTAATTAACTCATACCTTACTGACAGATACTTCACAGTACTGGTCACACAAACCGACTCAACGAAAAGAAAACTAAGAGCAGGAGTCCCCCAAGGTGCATCTTGGCCCTGGTAATCTTCCTAATCTATTTAAACGACATCCCACAACAACAAAAAAACAATGATTAGCCTATATGTATATGACACTGCCTTACTTACACAATGGAAAAACCCTTCAGAATTAATTGTCCCCCTCCAAAACTATATAACAAACCTTGAAAAAAGACTAGGAAGGTGGAAAATAAAGCTGAACGTAGATAAAACAGAAGCAATCCTTTTTTTAAAAAAAAAAAAAAAAAAAGTCAATAACTGGCCCAAGATTAAAATATACGGAACCAAAATTGAGTGGGAAAATGATGTGAAATATCTTGGAATAACAAGAGACTGAAACCTAAATTACAGAACCCACATTAACAACACAAGGGAAAAATTCAATAAAGCATTCAAAGCACAATATCCCCTAATTTGTAGAAATTCAAGTCTTTCTCTCGACAGCAAAGTTCCTATCTCACTACCCATCCTTATCTACCTCTTTTTCTTTTTCCTTAACTAACTTTTAAGCAATAACAATAAATTGACTATGGTTACAATGGTGCATATCCTAATTCACTAAGCAGGCTATAATGGTATCCAAGTCCAAAACTCACAAGACTTACAGATGGGGGAGGGCCTGCGGCCCCAATGAGCAGTAAACCCATGTACAAAAGACATTTTTTACACATTCGCTGCAAATGCTAGTGAGTTCTTTAGTGAAATATGGCTAAAAGAAATCACTTGGAGGATTTCACACATGGAAGAATGATCGGAAAGTTGGAGGAGGGGCGTAGGGTGACTAATGTGGCTGAAGAGTTCGGAATCAACTAAAGTGTCGTTTCACGCTCTTGGAAAGCCTTCCAAAACATAGGTACAGCTGTTAAAAAGGTTGGTGGTAGGCACCCCAGGAAAACAACCGCAGTGGCTGACCGATATATCGTCCTGAAGGCGAAAAGAGCCCGAAACCAGCAGCAAGCGCTATTGCTCAACAACATGTGTACGGCAAAAGGGCGACAAGTGTCGCGGCTTACTTTATTCAGACGCCTTCACAAAGGGGACCTATTTTCCCGCCGTATTGAATGCTGTATCCCTCTGAAAGTTGGCCATCGGCGGCACCCTTTAGAATGGTGCAAAGAGCACAGAAACTGGACATCTCATTAATGGAGTCGTGTCCTCTTTACAGATGAGAGTTGTTTTAGTGCTACAAGCGATTCTCGAAGCCAGTTGATTTGGAGAGAGGTCGGGACACGGTTTCATCCCAGTAATATCACGGAGAGAGACCATTACGGTGGTAATTGAGTTGTCGTCTAGGGGGGGGGATTATACTAAACGGGAGAACTGAGCTAAATATTTTCGATGGAGGTTGTGTAAACGGAGATCGCTATAGTAAGGAAGTGATCCTTCTTTATGTGCGTCTATTCCGAGGTGCCATTGGAGCAGATTTCGTTTTCATGGATGATAATGCACGGCCACATCGGACTCTTGCTTTTCAGCAGCTACTGGAAAGTGAAGATATCACACGAATGGATTGGCCAGCGTGCTCCCCAGATTTACATCCCATAGAGAATGTGTGAGATGCCTTGGGAGAACGTCTTGCGCACGATTATATCCTTCGAGGAGCATCCAACAACTGAAACAGATGCTGATTGAGGAATGGGCACTCTTACTTGAAGAACTGTTGGACAATCTAGTGCTGATTTTGGGGAGACGGTGCGAAGCAACCATTGCAGTAAGGGGAGGGCATATCCCATACTAAGGAATATCGGTTTGTTGTTCTTCCTCCTGGACATACAATCATGTGTAACGATGCTATGAGTTCAACAAATCCTTTTTTAGTTTTATTTCATTATTGCATGCATTGTATTCAATTTTGAACAAATATGCTTTCGTCATCCTTTAAGTACAAAATGCTGTCTTTCATTTCTGAATTTTATGTCTCTTAGATGATTTTTCGTAGAGTTAAGGGACCAAAAAAAAAACACTGTTGCTTAAGTTTTGCATATTAGTGTATATTATATTATATAAGTTTGTTCTACCTCTTTAATAGCAGAAATGAAGTTTTTGAAATTATGGTACATATTTTTTTACAATGCTTTATTTCTAATAAAGCTGCAATGCTATATTTTTTGTTATTAGATGAAATATATTTATGGAGAAACTGAATAGCCATCGAAATAAATAAAAATAATTGTCCAAAAAAATTAAGATTTGTTTGTAAATAAGTTTAAAAAGTATTTCATTTCTTATGGTATATTCATTAATGATAATAAAAAATTGATTACAATAGATATTTTATAGAATTTTATTGTTAATAAAGTTAATTAAATTAAAAATGTCTAAAAAATATTTATTAACTATCATTGAGCTTGCACCAAGTTTTCAATTCTTAAAAGTTGAAGCTCTACAGATTCACTAGATTATTTTAGGAAATTATAAAATTATGATAGAAAAAGATACATTTTTGTATTTTGTTTCATTATAATACATGAACTGGAATATAGTATGTAATATTTAACCAAATAATTGGTAAAGTTCTAAATCACCTGTAGTATTTATGTAAATATCTGTGTTTTGTATTATCTAATCCATAAATTTCAATCTTACAATAAGGTAAGAAACACCTCTATATTTAACTGAAACTCAAATGAAAATAAATATGCATGAATTCAGAAAAACTTTTACTCAATAAAATTATCATTTCAGCATTTGAAACCAGATTATACTTCTTTATATGATGTTGTTGGTACACTGAAGTCCTCATGTCTTTCAACAATTTAATTTTTCTTGAATAATCATGCAAGAAATTTTAGTGTAACATAATTAAAAACTGAATACATATTGATTGAATCATTAACTATTATTGATATATTAATTCTTATATTTACTCTGTTGTTGAAATATGAATTTTACAATGTGTTAATTTTTTTATAAATAAGCATGCAAGACTATATTGTTGAAATAGATATATTTTTAATAATGTACGAATGAACATGAAATGTATCAGCTTTCTCTGATAAATTTCAATAAATAATAAGTTCATTCTATTATTCTTTGTTTTGTTTTGTAATTTTCTTTTTTATTGTGAATTTATTTTATTTAGTGATATTTTTTGTTTGCCAGTGATTTAGATATTTCAAGTCATGCATTTTGTAAATATGCAGCATTATGACAAATTAAATAAAATCTATTCTCTTAATTAAGAGTATATATATATATATATATATATATATATATATATATATATAT
>JAOUZG010020776.1:2408107-2423791 GCA_026289955.1 Argiope argentata | reverse complement strand
TATATATATATATATATATATATATATATATATATATATATATGACAAAATGAAACGAACTAAGACAATTCAAACAAATTAATAAATATTACAATTATTCACAAAAAGAAGATAGAACAATTATCCCCAAACACTGTAAAATAATTCTGTGAAACTGAACAATCTGAAAATTAACATTAACACATTTATTTGCATTGTATAGCTATATAAAGCTCACAATTGATGCATTTTATTTTTCAGCACTCTAACCTCCTAGTTGTAATGTGATTTTATTAAGTTTAAACTAAAAATTGTGAAGCAATACTGTACTATGTATTATCTGTTTTCTTTAGTTTTTATTTCATATGTTGATTTGTTTCTGTACTTTTTAGTAATTTATATTATAATGTCAAATAAATAAGAATTTAACACTTGATATTTCAATTTTTTTCAAGTGTTGTTGCATCATTCAAACTTCAACAATGTCTTTATTTAACTGTAGACTTCTCATGATATTATATTCATAATCCTAAAAATGAAGGACGGGGAAAAAAAACCCTTCTGCGTGATTGAGCAAGTAAAACTAATTCTTTTTTAACTTTTATTTATTTGCATCAATTTTTGAATATAAATTTCTATAACTTAATATATTGATATAATTAAACACCTTGGTATTCATAAAATAACTCTCTCTATTTGGAGTAATCTTCAACTAAGACTAATAAATAGAATGAAGCCAGATTCTAGTAATGCTCTTTGGTCAAAAAGAAACAAAAACACAATTTTTCACACAGAAACATATTGGTTGTACTAGAACCAAAACATTCAGAACTCAAACTTTGTATAGAACATTTCCAATGTTGCTCCCTTTCTTTTATACATTATTTTGTACTGGCAAGGCTTTTTTTAAAAAAAATTATTTACTTATGTCCTCCATAGTCTATATATGCAAATTTGATTTCATTCTGTTTATAGTTGTCTCAAAATTAGAAAATATATTCTCTGTATTTCAATTAATTGTTGATAAACTGATATATAGGCAATTTAATAAAGTTTTATTGATTGATTCCTATGAATTTTTTAGAATTAATTAAATCAACAACCATGTTTATTTGTATGGCATCAAATATATCATTCAATTGGAAATGCACAGTTTTTGTTTATAGTTAAAAAAAAAAAGAAAATTCAAGCCTTCTACATTTGCATAATATAGTGGTTCAATCTCTAAAGTTTTATTTCAATCAGTATTACTTTTGTTTAAATAATCAATCATAAAATGTAGTAGTTTCATAAATTCTATAGTAGATATATATTGCTTTCCTATATTCATAGTGCCAATAACAGGCTGCAATATTTTGATATTCTTAGCATCTCTTAATTAATAGCATGTCTGAAATTTTACAATATATATATTGTAAATAAATCAAGGAAATCTGAAGTATGGACATGAAACTCTTCAAAACATGACTTAACACTTATTAAAACAAGGAATATAATTTATTTTTCGCTTATTCTGTTTTATTCAATTCCAACTATTAGCTCACACTCTCCCTATATATATATATATATCTTGTTCAAATTTACAATCGTTTATAAAATACTTTTTATTCATCCAATCCAGTTCAAGTAAATTTTTTAAAATTTTTGGTGAGACAATTGATATTAAAACAGTTTTTTCAAATATTAATTCATTAAATTTTCACTAATTAATTAAAAATTTACTTTCTTACAAAAAAAATCTTCATTTCCCCACCACCAAAGAAGTACTGAATTCTGTTTGTGTTTCTCCCACACTAATGATGTTAGACTTAACAGGTTTTTGGCCGATTATTTTAAATGATTCTTTTTATTTTCATAATGTCTGATGCATTTAAAATTAAACATTGTTATTCAATAACTTCGTTATTTGGTCACTGAAAATCCATTGAGTCTCTTGGTCCCATTTGAAGATGATCACAAGGTTATTATTGAAATTAAACTTTACAGTAACACTTATTTTAATGTTATAAACATATATGATAGATTAGACAGTATTAACGTTAGTTAATGTAAATCAGTTGTTTTACAGGAAATGACAGGTTAACTAACAAATTTATTACACTGCTTGCTTGACATACTTCTGGAATCATTTTATAAAACTAATGTTTTGTCTTTGAAACTGAAGTAAAATACAACTGTTATGATATGTATAAATACTTATTGTGATGGTAAATTAAATATCTTATGTTAAATATACTATTCAGATTTAGATCTGTATTTCCTTCAAATTTTAATTTAAAAAATAAGACTAAAATATAAACATAAAATCCTACTATTAAATTGCTCTTAAAATCACCAAAATTTTAGGAAGCATGAGGAAACCAAATGCTTCCTGAAATTTTGACTGAAGAAAGTGATGACCAGACCAAATTTTCAAATCTGTCAATTTACCAATATTCGTGTTTGTCATACCACACAACTTTTAAGACGATTACCATGATAGTTTTTAAAAAAATCGCTGCTTTTAAAAAAGATGGTTGAGGACAAAATGTACCATAAACTGCTTACATTGAGAGATCATATGAGTTGAAGCACTGTGTACTTTAAAAGTTTCTAAATTGGATAAGTCATGAAGTTTGAATTAGGAAGGCAAGTTTCAATTACTTTGATTGCTTCGATCGTATATCTTATTATAGTCTCACAAGCAGCAACATTCTGTTCAAAACTTTGCCCCCGAGAAAAGGGGAAAAATATAATTTCATCGTCATCAGATAAAGAAGGCAGAGCATTAATTGCTCTTTGCTCATTATAGTTTAGGTGTGTGTACCATTTTTTCCTTTCTTACCACTGTGCTTGTGAAAATTTTTTGAGCTGGTAGCACCAGCTTTCTCTTGAGTTGAACAATCAGCCATTATATGAAATAATCAAATCTTCAAAATTTTCCATATGTTTGTAATTAGTTAAATAAATGAATCTTCCAACCAGCTCAAATTTAACCTATTATAATTTAATTTTAAATTTAAAAACAAAATGATAATACAGCTAACTTTTATTTTCTCTTAGGCAGTCATAATCAAAGTAGTATAAAAAGTTATAAATATGATAACTGGGATGATATATAGATAAAATTAATAAACATGCACAAAACAAATTACCTTTTGACATTCTCTTAAGCTCTAAATGTTCCAAAAAATCACCTATTGATCTAATAATAAAAAATCATGATATTCAATAAAAATTAGAAATTCATACATTAGTATAACTTGACATGAATGGTTATCACATTTCATATTATTCAATAAATATATGTACAGCAGGCTTTCTGCATTTTATAACTCTACATTAAGTCCAAAACCCAATAATCATAAAGTATACTGCCATCAGAATAATTGTTACTGTCAAGATTTTTTAAATTGTTATCAAGATTTATCATTCAGCAACTGTAATGTCTTAAACCAAAATGAAAAGTTCAAAAAAAAAAGTTTCCTTACCCAACTTATTTGGATCGAGACTTCCAAATTTCACATGGAATTTATTTATTGTCTTGATTTATTTACATTTTTCAAATAAAATAGGCAAATAAATTAATAACATTTAATTTAAGTCAGTCTTTTGATTAATTTGTTGAAATCAAGAAAAAGCACTGCAACAAAAAATTGAACATAAACAGACGTTTTGTTGACAGTTACAAAAGTTAGTGATAAAAAACTTTAAAAATGTGAAGACAAAAAAGAAAAAAAAAAGTGACTGCCTGAATATGGTGATATTCACTCCTGTCTCCTTCATCAATTTGTAGAGAAATTAGTTCCATTTTTCATTATCTATAGAAATTTTGAGTTCCAATATATATGGAATTGGAATGAAATTTTTCTTTACGAGTAAAAAATGATGGCTAGACCAAATTTTCAAATCTGCCAATTTACCAATATTCGTGTTTGTCATACCGTACAACTTTTAAGACAATTACCAAGATAGTTTTTAAAAAAATCGCTGCTTTTAAAAAAGATTGTCGAAGACAAAATGTACCAGAAACTGCTTACATTGAGAGATCATATGAGTTGAAGCATTGTGTACTTTAAAAGTTTCTAAATTTCTAATTTGGATAAGTCTCGAACTCTGAATTAGCAAAGCAAGTTTCAATTACTTTCATTGCTTCGATCGTACATCTTATTATAGTCTCACAATTAGCAACATTCCGTTCAAAACTTTCGTCCCGAGAAAAGGGGAAAAATATAATTTCATCGTCATCAGATAAAGAAAGCAGAGTATTCATTGCTTTTTGATCATTAGATAGTTTAGGTGTATTCTTTTTTCCTTTCTTACCACTGCGTTTGCGAAAACTTTTTGATCCGGTAGCACCAGCTTTCGCTTGAGTTGGAGCCATTATAAGAAATAGTACTCAATTTCCCTTCCTCTTAGTTTCAAGAAAGATTTCTTCGATGAATTTTCTGAATCTTTGTTATAAGTCTTATGAGTGTAGCAAGATCTTTTCAAACATATAACAATCTTTAAATTAGTATTTACGCATGGGAGTAAACGTTGCCACCGGATGTGTACTAAAATGAACAGAATTCATCGGATATGACGCATACCATTGTTGACGCTGTTCTGGTCATTTGCGCGGACTTTATGTAGCAATATTTATTAAATGATTATTCTTCTTGTTCCTGAGACATGTGCGTTGAATCGAATCTCTTATACCATTTATCTGCTTGTAGAGATAAGAATTTTGTTTTTGTTCTTTCTTATATTATTAATTTGTATTGTTTATTTATCTTTCATTATTATTTCATATAATCTAGATTTATTTTACTTGACTTATTTTGATATTTAGAATTAGTATGTACTAATTATGGTTAACTGAACATTCTAGTAAGAGTTAACTACGAAACCAAAAAGTTTATTTATACTTGTAGCTTATAAAACTTTTATATCTTATTTTACAATTTGTTTTTACTTGGATTAATTAGATATTATTACTATCTTTAGTTCGTAATTTATATTTTCAGATAAGAGCTCAGTTGTGAATTTTTTTTTTTTTTCATTTTCGTGTATTTCAATTTTCCTAATTTAATCATTATTAAGTGGTATATTGAATTTGATAGTTTCTAATTAATTTGTGATATTATCGATTATAATTCTTGGAACATCTTCATTGTCTTGATTCTTATAATTTTTTTTCACTTTGTGCTTTTTTAGCAGTTTGTATATAATTTCGTTGCTATTTCTAGCTTTTGAAAGAATCCCATTTTATCTTGCTGTTTTACAATGAGGACTCTCTTTATTTGCTATTCCATGATCAAATACTTGAATAAGTATATATCTGTTGAATCAATTGAATTTCATTTGGACATTGTTTTCCATCCTGATGTAACTATTGAAAGACTATCTAGAAAAATTTCTGAACTCAAAAATTATGATTGGGTGTTAGTGCATGTTGGCAGAAATAATGTATCTTTGGATACTATTGAGATAGTACTTCAAAAATATCGAGCTTTCGCTAGTGAAATATTACTTCATAACCCAGGTGCAGAAATATTTTTCTCTAGTATTGTTCCAAGAGATTTTGATTTTCATTGAAAGGATCATAAAGAGTCAGAATATCATTTACAGGCATTAAATTATAAGATTAGAGCTATAAACTGTGCACTCAAAGAATTGTGTTGCTATTAAACATCTCTGTTTTGCAGTGGTTACCAGCCATATTGGATGAATTTTCTTGCAAGAGAGGGCATGCATTTAAATACATTAGGCAATAAGTTCCTCGCAGATTGTTTCCTTGGGTCCTTAACAGGATGCATTTCAGCTGATATAGCATCTAACAAGCTATGTATGAAAACATAGTGTGTTATTTCTTTTCACAATCAGTTTAACATTTCATGCAAACCTGAAGTTAAGTAATTACAATTGATTTTTGTTTCATTTTCTTAGTCTTGATCTTCCAACTGTGATTTATCTTTTGGTGATTCTGTTTCCTTTATTGTCATCAGCTTACCCTACAGCATTTGTTTCTTCTGCAGAGCCAGTAGCTCAGCCAAAGCAAGAGTCTGCGAGGCCAGTTACTCGGCCAAAGCAATAGTCTGGAATACTAATTTCTTCACACATGCAGCAGTTGCCTACTTTGCTCAATAAAGATATTTCTTCTCTGCAGTCTTCTACAGGTAATGTTCAATTTGTAGTTCCTGTGATGCCATGCATTCCATTCTATGTTTAGTAAAAATGCTTTTAGCAGTATTCTCACTTCAAATAAATTTTCAGTTTTGACATCTAATTGTAATATATTGCATGAAATAATAGGTAAAATAAATTTTTACTGGTGCAGACCCCCGAAATTGTTCTTATTCTAAAACCTGTGTTTATTGTGGGAAAACATATTCTACACGATCTTCATTTGAAATTGCCTGAAGAAATTTAAATGCCCGCAACCTGTTAAAGTCTGTTACCCTAAACTTTGTGAAGTATGTTTGAAATCCTATTCCTCCTAATCCTCTTTTTTAAACCATTTAAGACTATGCAACAAGCCTAAAAGTTCTTCCAAATATGTGTCCTAGAATTTGAAAATTATGTTTAAAGTCCTACTCTTCTAAATCCTCTTTTAGCAATCATTTAAAGCATTGCTGTAAATTGGAGGTTCAGACTATGTCCTGTTTATCAGTTGAAAACAACTGTATTGTATTGGACATTAATAACTCTCATGGAGAATCAGGGGGGTACTTACTTCATTGTGGATGGTCTGGATGTCACCAACTTGTTTACCTTTTCTTTTGCCAAATCGGTAACTGCTAATCTCCGTACAGCTCTCTCTGGTAAACCCTATGTGATTGAGTATATGCAGTAAGGTATTCTTTGAAGCACATTGATACATGAATGTACAAAGGATGTATCTCTGCACATGTCTAGTAAATACAGGAAGACATATTAATACATCTATTTGCAAAGAATGTATCATTACGAGCACTAGTAAACATAGGACTTCTAAGAGAGTGCAGAGGAAAACATATAATTTTTACCGGTTAAAATGGTCATTAGTGTGCCCCCGAGTTTGTCGCCAATATGGCAACCCAACACAAAGCTCTTGTAGTAACCCTAATGATGTTTTGTTTACTTCTTCCTACAATGGTTGAGTTGTACATGAGCTTCAACACTTTTATGAAAACTGTTAAATTAAAAACAATAAAATAATATCAATTAAATATCTTATTTTTGATCTGTATTATCATTAAGATTTTTCTGTATAGTTAATAAGAAGTTTCAATTATATTTTTAATGCGAATATAAAATATTTATTCCTTTACTCATTTTAATTGTCAGTATGAGATTTCACAAAATCGTCTGATTTATTTCTTTACGAAGTCATCTGCTTTCTTTCTTTAAAAACCGTCTGCAATAGAATTATTCGCATTTCTCGTTCTTTAAAATTTCCTATTAAATCCATTCTTTTTGCATCTTTGTCTTTCTCAATTATTTATTATTTACTGTTCATGTTATCCGCACATTCCTAATGTTCAATGTGTTAGCGAAGCTATAGTTTCCCGCTCCCGGGCCTAGCGAAGCCATAGGATGTTTTTTCACAATTTTCCTTACAAATCTTTTTAGCACCAGGGCAGATAACTGTTTTCTTTCTTCGTATGTACATAATTGAACTGTAAAATATAAAATTAATAATAAATAAATATATATATTTAAAAACTTCTTATGATTAAAAAAATAATATACTTATATATCAATTATATAAAACCGTATATAAATGGATAAAAATATATTTAAAATATAGGTTGTTAGTATTATTGGACAAATTATGTTGAAAATTAATCATATTAATAAAATGCGGCAGAACCTTCACTTCCATATCAATTTCTTGGGTTATTTCATATTCATATAGACATTTTTTTTTGTTATTACAGCACAAAAATTAAATCTTTCTAGACTTAGTGAAAAGTTAAATCCATGTTTATTAACTTTTCTGAAGAAAAAGGTAATCGTTTTTTTAGGTGCCGTTCTATTGCAGTTAGCAAGGTTCAAGCTAAACTGGCTGTTTAGTTAAAAACAAAAAAGTTTTGCTTGTAATTTGCTCCTTTGAGAAGGCAGAGGTGTTGCCAAATAGCCTGCAGAAACCAGTTTGGGGTCGCATCTCTTAAAACGGTTTGCCAACGGAGATCATAAAAACCTTCAGTCGAATAAATCACCAGAATTGGATTTAATTAAAAATCTCCCAACTAGATTTATTTTATTTCTAACATGTGCATTAAATAAAATGTTGGAACTTTGTTATTTCTCCGAAGACTGGAAAACAGCCGTAGTTCTCCCTATTCAAAAAACAAAATTTGATTTGACTTTACCTCAAAACTTCTGCCCCATCTTGCTACTCAGCAGCATGAGCAATGTGTATGAATTCTCAAAATTGATTGATAACTGTGATTCTCAAAATTATCTTTATTTCGGTTTAGATGACTAGGATAAGCTACATGCATGAATTTTTTCTGGAATTTTTTTTAAATAAATAGTTTTTAAAATATATAGTTGATCCAGTCCTAATAGAAAAGGCATGTTCAATGTAAATCCATTAAAGTTCTTTTAACCCCCTAAAAAATTAAATATATAAAAAAAGTTACCTACCAAATTTCATAACGTTAGAGCTTTATTGCGCTCGTCTAAACTAAAAAACGAATATTTTGTGAAATAGTATTAACAAGACATTATTTCGCTGTTGGGCTAGTGATTTTTATTTATTTTTTTATGAATTTTCTTTCTAAATTATTTAAAATTAATTTAAACAATTTACTATATTTTCTATGCAAAATGAACGTTTATTCTCTTAATTCTTAATACAATTTAATTTTGAGAAGAAAATGATGAATACGAATATGTTATTTTTAACATTAAAAATGACTTAAATCATATTAACAATTTAAAGATAGATTCAATTAATTTGATACTCATTTCTAAGATAAAAAATGAATTTTATTTTCTTGGAATACATAAATTATAACATATTTTTTGAAGAAAAATAACTAAATTCATTCATACTATTGTGAATAATATTTTTACTTTCATCTCCTGTTATTGTTATAAATTTTCACTTTAACTAGGTTTCTTTTATTTGAAATATATAAATGTTATCAGATCTATTATTTTCTACCTTTTATTCTTTTGAATGCCAAATTGATTATACCATGTATGGACGGAAGTATAAATTCTGAATATTTTTATTCAAAGTTATTGCATGTAAAATAATGAACCCTTATTGTAACTCTGGGACAATTTACTTTAATTGAAAAAATCTCTATAATTTTTTCCACTTCTCGGAGATTTTTTAATTGAATAATGGAGTATTGGGCATAATTGCTTATAATTTCGTAATATATGTATTGCTTTTTTAAATGTAATAATTACGAATTTTTTAATGCTTCAGATGGATAGTGTGGCAAACCGTTTCATATACATCGAAACATATAAAAAAACGTAGCCTTTCTTTTTATATAATTTTTGAGAAAATTACGGGAAATGTGTACCTATAACCTATCAAACAAGTTAGTTTTATATTGTTTAATATTATTATTAAATTATTGAGCATTTTTGTTTAGCACATGCAGAATTTTAAACGAACACAAAAGAAAAAGAAATGCTGCTCGAAAATATTAGCAGTAACACCCGTTTCAGTAGTCCAGAACATCTTCTTGTGTAAAGCCAACTACATCCACCTTTCATCTCCAGATGGTTTTAAAAAGTAGGGAGGGCTAATGGACAAAAATGTATTTAATGGAAGTTTTGCAAAAGTATTTTGAGGGCGATGTCATGGGAGAAATGATACGTTAACTGAACACATAACAGTTTTTAAATCAAAAGGAAAAAAAATGACTCAAAAATATGTCAGATAGTAAAGAAATTGAAATAATTTTAAAAGACAGTGTTTAATTTCAACATGTGCATATTTTTGTTTTTATTTTCTGCATTAAAAATAAAAATGTATTTAAAAAGCAATATATTATTAATACTAGCAGAAATGCACGCTTGGTATAAGTGGTTATAGAGTAAACTAGTTTTAACATTTTGATTTTTTTTTATTTAACATTTGAACATTTTGACATCAAAAATTAGAGAAAACTAGCATGATAGTAGAACTAATGTCACTAGGAAGCTAACTTTTTTTTTTAAAAAAAAATTTTAATTTGATATAAACACTTTTTTTTATGTGGCGATTCATTAAAAAAAAGTTTATACATGGCTTGACTTCCATTACCATTTCTATATATGTATGTATATATATATATATATATATATATTAATAAAAATAGATCGCGAAATGCGTTGCTAAGCGCAAAACTAGAGAATGGCTCGACCGGTTCGGCTAATTTTTTAAAAATATTTTCGTTAAGACACGGGGATAGTTCTTATGGAGAGAAAAAAAATGAAAAAACTGTGAGGAAAATGGTTAAAACGACACTTTTCTTACTTTCCCGCCAAAAATCTTCATTTCCTTCCCCCACGCCAACAGAGTAAGATAGCAGGAAGTAATAAATTTTGATTTGTTTAGAAAGAAATACACGAAGTCAGTTGGTTTTTGTTTATAGATAACAGGGTGTTTAAAAAAGAAAGAAAATAGTGTCTTTTATTATTAGTCTGTATGGATACTTAATCTATGCCTGCTCAAATTAAAGTCTGGGCAGGGAATTAAAAAAAAGAATAACAAAGGGAAAAAAGGGTTTGTAGAAAGAAAAGTTGTGAAAAAAAAGAAGGGTGTTTGTATGCGTCACCATTATTTCCTCTGTGAACGGCATTTTCCAAGCTGTTTTTAAACTTTCACATCTCGAAAACCAATTGTGTCTTTATTTGTTTAGTGTGTTTACATTTATGAAAATTGGAATCTCATTATTCTATAAAAATGTAGAGTTTTAGATCTTTGCCTCCACTATTTAAGTAAAATATCAATTCCGGGACAATCATTGCTCGGATAGAAAGAGAAAGATGAGTAGTTCAATGAACAAAACATCTGAAGAAAATAATACTATAAATGAATTATATGATTATCAAAATGTGTTTGGTTTAAAAATATTTTGGTGAAAAACCTGTTTGTTATGAGACACAGCTACATAAAATATTATATGAAAATTTTAGCGAGCATTAATACTGGCGAACCGACTGGTTGCTAAAGGCGGCTAGTTTTAAAATAAAATTAATCTATATATCTCTTTTTCATAAAAAAAAAGTTATTATGTTGATATGTTGTACTCTTTATTTTATTTCATATTTATTGAATTAGCCAATGTAATGAATGCTTTAAAGATTGACTTTTCCATTTTGAATAGAGCTGAACAAATTTTGTTACATTCTTTTTTCCTATGATACATAATTATTAAATTGAATACTGACATAATTAAGTTTGCTTTTGTATTATTCAGTTTCTCAGGAATATTCTGAGTTAATGAAATGAATTAATGCATAAAGTAATTAAATTTTTCACATCATCTTTATTGCAAAAATAAAATTATTAAATCGTAAAACCTGTGTCAAGATATTTGAAGCGTCTGGCTGTATCACATTTACGATCAGTGGGTTGGTATTATAGATGTTATGATGATGTTTAGTTTTTAAATATATCATTTAACCAGTTCAGAAATTAACAGTACACACACACACAAAGTCAAGATATTACAATTTAAAAAAAACTATCTTACCCTAAGTAGTAAATTTTTGAAAGTATCTATTCTTCATTAATTTGTTAGTATTATATATCATATAGTGGTAAGAAGTGGCTGATGGCTGGATAACCATTGCTGGAAGGTATGACAAGAATTGAAGCCAAATTCATTGATGGCCGATGAAAAGAAGGGAAGTAAAGACAAGCTTTTGACGGAGTGGGGGGGGGGGTAAAAATTTACAGCCAAACCTGGACTAGCCTGACTACAGCTCTAGTGACTCAAAATTCAAAGGGGGGATATACTTTCAGTTGAAAAATCAACAGATCAATTGAGCAATAGGCTTTCGTGGGCCTTTCAGTAATGGCTCCGACTCATTCATCTTGCTTGTTATTCAATTTTCTGTTTTCTTTTCACTTTTTGGTTGATTTTTCCCCTCATTTCTTTGATAATCAAATTCTCAAAAGAAGAAAAAGAGTAAGCTAAGAGCTTCAAGCTGTATGTGTAAAAAATTAAAGAATTAAATTAAAAAAAAAATAGATACAATATTGCACCTAGAATGGACGAGTCACTCAAAGCATTTTGCATGTTAAGAATATATTTTCTATGAAAGCATGCATTAAGCAATTTTCATTTTTTAATGTGCAGGATATTTGATTTTGTAAATAAATATGCTTGATCCACATATTTAAATATATGATCATTTATAAAATCAATAAAAATTAAAACATTAGTTTTTAATCTATGTGTTTCTTTCAATATACTGAAAAACAACAATTGGTAATGATATTTTTTAAGTTAGAAAGAAAATTAATTCATGACTTAACTCAGTATTCTCATTAACCATCCAAATAAAATCTATTTTCGTTTTTTTATATGATTAAAGAATTTTTAATGTAAGGATTTTCTTATTTTTTGCATTAAATCTAAATTTACTAGATTTAAGCTGCTTTGTTATTTGTAACTAGTTTTGCTGCTGCATTTCTAATTAGCAGCTTGTGTACTATGCTAGGTTTAATCTCGGCTCGAGGCATTTTAAAATTTCCATTGGGTGAATATTGCTTCTGTCAGTTTTCTGTATAGTATTCTGTATCCAACTTTATCTTGTAACCTGTTTCATTCTGTTACTTATTTTTTGTAGTTATTTTGAGTGAAGATGTGTAATTGGATCTTATTTTCTTTCAGGTTAACATATCAAGAAATCCAGCAATTTTCAAAATTTGACAGCAATAATGATGGGCATGTTTCAGATGATGAAGCAAAAGTATAGTGATTACAATTTCAATAAAAATTATTTTAATTTAATTTTTGTTGTGAAATATTTATCATTAAAATTTTCATGTTTATAGTTAATTTATGTTTTAAGATCATAATGTTCATTCAGATGAATTTTATCATAATGTTCATTCAGATGATATTAATTTTGAATAATCTCACTTTTGGATAAAATTTTTCTTTGTGTGCATTACTATGGTATCCTTGTATTTCTTTATTACATATCTCAAGAAGCTCATCTAATATGATTCAGTAATAAGACATATATTGTTTTATCTTTCTCTTCTGGATGTCAATGCAATATATATATCTTAGTTATTAATTTGCACATCATTAAGAACATGTACATATGTGGTCCACCTTGGCATATTTTTTCGCAATGAAGACAGTGGCATAAAATAACTCTTTATATAATTGCATATGAATGTATCGATCCAATTTCACACATCTGTTAGATGTATGGAATTCGTCGTAATATTATACAAATATATTTCAAGGGGAAGGTTTCTAAATACTTCACTTTATGCTTAAATGCAGCAGATTAAAAAATTTTTTATTTGTTCTAGTTGCCACTTTTAGTATTTGTATATTCTTAAAAAATCACTTTTTTTCATTGGTATTTTGTTTTGTGAGATTATATTATTATTATTTTAGTTTTTCTTGCACATGAAAGATTCAATGGCATTGGAAGAATTTGTGACTACTGGCTGGATGATCATGAAACCCATATATTAAATGGATAAAGTACTTTGTCTTTCATATTTTGTTTATTTATTGATGTGTTTGTGTTCCAACTTGATGATGTGAGATATTTATAAGTTTCTTTCTTGTAGATACCTTCTACAGAACCACCTGCAGTCACTGAAACTGAAAAAGAAACACATGAAACTTCGGACCTTGTGAATGAAGAAGAAAGCTATGATGAAACTTATAACCCAGAGGTAGTTAAAATTTTATATGTATGACTGGCACTCTTTAAATCGCTGACAATGAGAAAATAAATATTTCAAATAACTATTATTACATTTTTCTCCGATAAAAATTGTTCAGAATTTTTTATACTGCGCACTATTTTGAATTTTCTTATTTTCTTTAACTTGAGTCTTACTCTTCTCCTCAATAATTTAAAATAGTTTTAAAAAATATCTTCTTTTTAGGGTTGCTTTTTATCTTTCTTCATGGAATTTTAGAAAAATAGTTTTTCAAATATCATGATTCTGTCTAATGAGTTTTAAAATGAAAAAAAAAAAAAAAGTGCTTGATAGTTAAAAATTTCAAATAACCAACACTATCTTTCAAATAATAATAAGAGTAATGAAAAACTTGTTTTTAAAGAAAAAGCACTTAAAACAGTATTACAAAAATGAAGAGGTTTTCTGCTTTAGAAAAATTTTCTTTTTCAATGAAATAAAAGGTTTTATTTGAAACAAAATAAGGTGAAAAGAAACATGCTTTATGTAAATGAATTTATTTCTATTATAATTATTCTTTAACTAGCTTTTACCCGTGACTTCGTTTGCTTGGAAATTTTGATGTGTTTATGTGAGAAGTGACAGTCTAATCACAATGTAAAATGTTATCAAAACCATATGCATGCATAAATTTTCAATATCAATTAGAGTAACACAAGGACGTGAATTTTAAGCACCAATTGGGGTAACACAATGCAGATTAGAAAATTTTAATTTCAATTCATCTATTTTATTTTTATTCGAAAGCACTTCTGAAGGAATCAAAGGATATATTAATTAACAATGTTTAATTTTTAATTTATCATACACTACGAAAATAAACAGAATCGTTTGAAATAACCGGTCGAAAATTTTTTAAGTCTAACATCATTGGCGTGGGGGAAAAAACTACTTAAAAGCTATGTACTTGAAACTATAAAGGTACTTTAAAAAATTTAATCGAAAATGACGAAAATAGGCAAAATGAATATGTACAACAAGAAAAAAAATCAAAAGAAATGAACAGGAAATATCGAATTATATTAACACAAGAACAGTGTAAGAAAAAAATTAATAAACCTTTCTTTAGAATTGTAAGTTAATATTGAAATGAAAAACAAAAACAAAAAAAATAATAAAAAACGATTAGATTTTTTTAAATTTTTTGTTCTGATGAAAAAGGCTCTCTGTTGGGAAATCTTACAATAAATCACAAAGAATTCCATAAGATAAGATAATATTAAAAGAATACCAGGAATAGAAAAATAAAAACAAAAGATTCAAAAAGCTCTGGCAGATGTTTTCAGATATTTTTTTTGGTGGAAAATTTATTTTTTAATAAAAAAAATTTTAATAAAAAAATAACCACTCAATTAACCGGAATAAAAATTAGACTGTGTTCTCCTGTAGACTATAATCTATCTCTGTGCTAAATTTCATCCAATTTCCTTCAGTCGTTCTGGCTTGATTGAACCCCGTCATCCATCCATCCAAACTTTCACACTTATAATAGTAGTATAGAAGATTTAACAATAAAATTTTCAAAAGAGTTCCAAGCCTTTTTGTCCTGTTTCAAGGAATTTTGAGTCAGTATTTCTTTTCTTCTGTTTAAAAGCTGGAGGAACAAAGTTTGGTGAATTTGGGGAGATCCATATAACAAAGCCTTCTTGACAAAAAATTTCAACATCTGAAGAAAATAATACTATAAATGAATAATATGATTATCAAAATTTGTTTGGTTTAAAAATATTTTGGTGAAAAACCTGTTTTGAGACACAGCTACATAAAATATTATATGAAAATTTTAGCGAGCATTAATACTGGTGAACCGACTGGTCGCCAAAGGCGGCTAGTATATATATATA
>JAOUZG010020776.1:2386599-2408007 GCA_026289955.1 Argiope argentata | reverse complement strand
ATATATATATATATATATATATATATATATATATATAATTTTCAAATAAATAATAGATTTCAAGTTTTTTTTGTGTTTTTTTTATGCAATACATTAATTAGGATAAAAGATTCCCTTTTTTTATTTCAACACATATTTATATCAAAAGACCTTTTAAAAAATATTTTAAATCTTGTGAATATTATTTACATAATCAATACTGCTTTTACAGTCAGCCACAAAATAAGTTGAGCACCGGTACCCAACCAGATTTTTACAAGATGCCTAAAAAGGGCTTCATAATTAATTTTATTCATCAATTATTTTTGTATCATTTTTTTTAAATCGATAGTAATGAATAAAATTTAAACAATGTATATTTATTTATTTCATTGATACGTTACTATCAATTTAAAAACAAATGTGTCAATATACTAAATATTTATCGATTTGTTATTATCGATTTCAAAAACTGATGTTAAAATTATCGATTGACGAATGTTGGAAAAATTATCAATTTTAATTTTATCGATTTAAAGATTTCGGATCCAACAATGATTATTTTAAAAATTTCAGAGCCAATAATTGTTGTTTTAAAGATTTCAGAGCCAATAATAGTTATTTTTAAAATTTCAGAGCCAACAATAATTATTTTAAAGGTTTCAGAGCCAATAATTGTTATTTTAAAGATTTCAGAGCCAATAATTGTTATTTTTGAAATTTCTCTGGCTCTGAAATTTTTAAAATAATCATTGTTGGATCCGAAATCTTTAAGTCGATAAAATTAAAATTGATAATTTTTCCAACATTCGTCAATCGATAATTTTAACATCAGTTTTTGAAATCGATAATAACAAATCGATAAATATTTAGTATATTACCACATTTGTTTTTAAATTGATAGTAACGTATCAATGAAATAAATAAATATACATTGTTTAAATTTTATTCAATTTTATTACTATCAATTTAAAAAATGATACAAAAATAATTGATGAATAAAATTAATTATGAAGCCCTTTTTAGGCATCTTGTAAAAATCTGGTTGGGTACCGGTGCTAAACTTATTTTGTGGCCGACTGTATACAGAGAAATGTCTTTTTATGTCTGATAGAGAATGCATTTTTTTAAAAACAAGCAAGATAAAAAAAAAACCCAATTTTTAAAAATCAACTCTTACTTAACATAACAAAGAAAATTTTTATTTTAGTTACTTTTTATTAAATAATTTCCATTTATTGGCTATTTTATTAAATAAAAAAATTAATATAATTGTCCATTAAATAGAATGATTTATGCTATCATTCTATAGATTTTGTTTACTTCGACATTATAATTATTAAGTTAAGAAGAAAATTTATTTGATGTTGCTTACTTTAAAAGGAGTATTTTCAAAATAGTATAAATAAGGAGAATTTGTCATATTTGAATAACCTAAATAGAACTTCACCTTTCTGAGAAATAGACTTTAAAGTAGAATAAAACAAAGTTTATTAAAATTGTTTCATCGATTCAATGAAAGAAAATGGTTCCCCAAAATGCATCACTAATCTCCTTGAGCTCGATAATACAAAATAGGTTTTGATATTCAAGTTCATATCAGCTTATAAAATCTGATCTCAAGTTTGATACTTTATGAACTTCACAATTTATTTTATTCGTTTATTCCTCAAGATATAAAAGCACACTTATTGTTTGATGTCTTTTTATATTAATTATGATCTTTTTGTTTTTTCTAATTCCAATTAATGATAATGATTATAACTGCCTTCCAAGAATAACGATAGACATCTTGATCTGAACATCAAATTAAGGAAATAATTTTAATTTTAATTTAAGCCTATTTGGGGGAACCTCCTACCCCCAAAAGAATAACCTAACATAATTATTAATTTAAAGCTGTTTAAATTCTGTTTCTGCTTCACTAAAGTCTATAACATATTTATTACCTTTCAATAAATTATTTTTAAAAAATAGCTAGGTATTGTATTAATTAAAGGGTTTAAAAATTTATTCCAAATTAACACCTTCGACACCTATATAGAACTACATTGTCTTAATAACACTTGGGCGTTTAGAATGTCAGCAAAAATTTATCAAATATCCACTGATAAAGTTATTTGATTTCTTAGTTCAGGTATAATGTCATTAAAAATTAACTGAATTTATCGGTACCATACCATATATTTTTGCTGAAAATGGGACCAACTAAAGAACTTTTAGAAACAGAAATATGCAGAACTTGAAAACTTATTCTAAACTTGAAAATTTTGCCTAAACCGGAAATTAAGGCTTCTATCTAGATCAAAGCAACATTTGTTTTTCCAAACAACATTTTTCGGAGAAGGAAGAATAGATTTTGCTTAAGAAAGATCTTATTTGTTTGATTTCAGACACTGATCTTGTATTCTGTATGAACACCACTTATTAAAGTTGAAATATTATTTGCACAGTCAATTTTGAAATGTTGAGTCCTAAATGGACTGTTTCTAATCTAGCAAAACAGAAACCTAAAAAATAGAGAAAAATGTCAGTTTTTTTCATCATATATATGACACTTTATTTTCACTAGTTCTGTCCGGTTGAAGTAATGGTCCTTCTAATTTCAACCATTAAGTCTATTAAATTGCTACAAACTAAAAACGTTATTGTATGCAAAAACGAGAGAAGCATTACGATTGCAGACAAAATAAGAGAGTATGATTATATATATATATATATATATAATATATATAAACTATGGTCAGTCCTTTGAAATTTAAAATTAAGCATATCTGCAAATTTTCTGGATAGATGTGTAAAATTTTGTGTGTATAAATGAAAATAAGAGAAAAAATATACTAATTCACACTTGAAATTATAATGGGCACATAAAAATTTATTTTTTGCAATTTTCGAAAAATTTCATTCCTTATTTAATGAAATTTTGTAATTGGAAGTATGTGAGGATGCAGTATTTAAAAAATAAAAAAATCTGTTCGTAAGAGCAACAATGTAAAGCTTTTTATTAAAAAAAATTGACTTCAGAAACCTTACTTACATCGCTATGAAAGTAATCTTATCTTACGGCTTAATATTTTAACATTTACTATTGTAATTTCAGTTTCGGTTACAATAAAGGTTCAATTTACATGATTCTATACTTTAGGCAAAAAAATACAGGGGAAAAAAATTATAAAGTAACATATTTTAGTTCTAGCTTTCTTTCATGCTTAGATTTAGGATAAATTGAAAATTGCTATTAAATCACTGTAAGCGCTTTTTAAGAAATTAAACAGAAATTTGCTGACACACAAACTTAAATATATTAAAAGAAAATTCATATTTTGACAGAATTGAATTAACCTAATCTGTTTATAGGAATTCAATAAAATAACAATTTATTGTGTTTTTTTAATGAAATCTATTTCCCCATTTTTTTCCTTTCTGCTAAAAAAATCTTACTTTAGAAAAGAAATTGAGTATTTAAAAAGGATGCATCCTAACGACTCTCTAAAAACCAGAGTGTATGCAATGAATCTTTTTTCACACCATTTAAAGCAGGAAATAGCATCATAAATATTCTCCTTTCCTTTCTTTCATTGAGGGGGAGTTTGCCGCCTTGCTTTCCCAAAGGGTGTAATGAAACAATGACATTCCTTATTTGGTGGGAAAACGGTAATAAACCAGCTTCTTGTGAATTGATTAGCATGAGACGAAGCAAATTGGTGGTTGTGTATTTACGCCTACATTAGATGTGGAAAAAATCTGAATTAATTTTTTAAATTTTATTTAAAAGCAAAAAATTATTTAAAAAACATGTCAGCGAATGTTTAAAAAAGAAACAGGCATTTTCCACTTGCCTTCCTTCCTATCTGGGGGGTGGGGTGGGGGCAATTATCCCTGTGGGGAGAATGAATTTCTTAACAATCTGGTTATCTTATCATCCCATCTCTTCTTAATTTTCTCCTCACATTAGTAATGTTATTTCGAACTAAAATCTAATTTGAATTCGTTAATCAAAAAAATACTACATTTTGGGAACGAGGAAACATTTTTCTATTCGAGGTTTTAATTTTTCAAACTAAAATCTTTAGGATTTTTCTATAAAGAAATTGATTATTATATATTTTTTTTTATTTTGAAATTTTTATAAAAGTCATCCTGTGTCACAAGGTTGTCTTTTCATAATCGAAGCAAAATGTTTAGAAATATTAAAGCTCTAAAATGATGTTACAGATTTACACTTTCTCTTTAAAATTTATTAGTAATATTTAATGCAAATAATTTTTTCGAATTCATTATTAATTTTAAAAATCTGTGTCTCCTATACTTTATTTTCCTTGTCTACACAATTAACTTAAATATCTTTTGAACTGAAAGATGAAAATTTTAAATCTTATTGATGAAACTTAACCAATTTATGCCTTATATATATATGTAGATCATTCTTTGAAAAGCTCTTTAAAAGTATATTCATGCATTTATAATAAATACATTTACAAAAATGCTTGACAGTATAATTGAAAGACTTATGTTTAATAACAGTGTAATCATTCAGTTTTGGGTTCAAAATTGAAAATTATTTTCAAAAAGAAAGGAAAAAGAACTTTTCACTATATTTTTGAAAACTTCATACTGATGGAATCAATTTTATTATTTGTACATTATTTATATCATTATTCATTATTTGTACATCATTATATAAACATTATTTATATTTAAGTGCTTGAGTCATCTAATATTTGGCTCGAAACAAAGTAAAAATAATGCATTATTTGTTTGTTGGTTTATATATATATATATATATAATTTTGTTTCATAAAATATTTTGCTGTAATATCTTTCTAAATATTTTGAAAAACAAGAAAACTGAAATAATTTTTTAAGGCTTCAACACAATTTACTGTTAGAATTATTTTTATGGAATTAACAGATCAATAATTAAATATCAGAATTAGCAGAGAGTTTCATCCTTTTTTCAAATAATGAATGAAAAAAATTGTTAGTGTATGAATTGAATGTTCCAAACGAAATGGTTACATATTTGCCTATTTCTTAAGGTGAAACAGACTATAAACAGAAATTTCTTTTAGAAGCATTATTTATTAAATCAACACAAATCTACCACTGCAAAATAAAAAAAAGAATTTAAAAAACTTATTTTACATTCCTGTATGCATTATATATTCTTCAGAAATTTGATTTTTTAAAAAAGATTGTTCTTACATGTAAAATAAAAATCAGTTCATTATGAAATTTATATATTGCTAATATTAAATATCATTTATGTATAGAAATGTTTCCAATTTTCTCCTAATGCAAAGAAGAATAACAACAACAAAAAAAATGAAGATAAAGAATATAAAATGAAGTATAGCAAAATAAAACCAGTTTGTAGTACATGTTGTAGCAATTATATACTAAGATTTTTTAGTATTTAATGTATTTCTTTTAATATAGAATAATTTTTTTTATCTAATGTTGATAGTTCATGAAACTTGATATATCAGCATTTTCTGATTTACATTATATATACTTGTGAAATAGCCTTACACAGTTTCTATTTTCAGTGCGCTTTGCACTTGCACACTTTTCTATTTATTATTCTCCTAATATTTCCTCTTTTTTCTTCTCCCCCTAATTTTTTTCGGAGGTGCCTAACATTTTAAAAACGATGTCCAATAAGTGAATGTAAAACCCTATTCTCACTTTTCTTTTTCAAGATATATAGACAAACAATAGAAAATACACTCCAAAAGAACAACTTTTAACATACAGTCATTTCTCAGAACTGCTTGTCAAATTTATCTACAAAAATTGCAGGACAAAGGCATATTAAGAATGAAATTATTTTTTTCTTTCCAGTAGCGTCTTCTGTATCCATACTGGATATCAACATGCAATAATTTGGCAAACAAAATAAAATGCACTTTCAAATAAAAAATAAAATTACTGCATCAAAATTATAATGACTACTGACTGATCAAATATATTTAAAAATTGCCTGAATGTTTAACCCTTAATATAGAAAAGAAAAGAAAAAAGGAAAATTGGTCTGCATTATCAATTTTTTATTGTAAAAAAAATTTTTTTAGACGTATAAATTTAAAAAAAATAATATCAGTAGTAATGAAATTTGTAAAATCTGTCTGGAAAGGAAAGAAGGCCCTTTCTGTCAATGGTAAAAGGTGTGGTGGAATATTTATGACCCTACTTCCTGCTTTAAATGGTGTGAAAAAAGGACCCCTGTACACACCTTGATTTGAGAGAATCCATAAGATGTTTCAAATTTAATTCTGCATCCACAGTTTATTTTCTAACAAAGTTTTTTAAGAGGGGGGGGATGAAAATAGATTTGGTTTAAAAATAAACATTGTATGTAATCTATAATTTTAATGAATTCCTCTTAACATATGAAGTGAAATAAATTCTGTCAAAATAAGAAGGACTTTTTATATATTTAAACTGGTTTACTTCTATTTATTACTTATAAATTTTTACCTATGTGTGCACTATTTTTTAATGCAAGAGCTGACTGGAAGATTAAAAATTTTATGTGTGTTAGCTCAATATATTACTATTCTAGAAATTAATTATTAATAATTTTCACCTATTATATATTAATTAAAAATGAAATTACTTGGAAGTGAAGGTTATTCCATTATTAATGGTTGTAAAAAATTTCGCTTTAATATTTAGTATTATTATTAATTTTTCACTCATGATTTTAAATACTTCCTCAGGAAAATTGTTTAAACATTGATATATAATTGTTTTTGCTGTTTTAAAAGCCTTACATCGCTCAACTCATTGTGATATACATTTTCTTATTTTTCTAATCAGGAATTTATACATTTAGTTTTACGAGTCACTATTAGTTGAGTATGAAGTTTAAATCTTAATTTTCAAAAAGAAAAATTTTATTAAAACCATATTTCATACTGAAAACTACTTAACATAGAAAAAGAAGCCAAATCCTCCTATTTTGCTTTCAAACAATGGAGGAATGGTTGAAATATTAATAGCAACAATGAAAATGATTTGAATTTTACTTCAACAATGACATTGAATGCTACAAAACATGCTTAAGATATGCTTTTTAATTGATTAAGAATGCTTTTTTTAATTGCTTTTTGGCTTTTATGCTTTTTAATTGATTAAGAATAAAAAATAATCATATTAAAAAAGATAATGTTTTGAATTTTAGCATTATCCTTTTAGATTAATGTAAAAGTTATTATTGTGTCAAAATATTTCCCTGGGTTATAGCGGGAAATGGCATTTCATTCACTTTTAATTAAATAAAAACCCTAATCAATTTTTTAAAAATCTCCCTGAATTGTGCATTTCTTCCGTTCCCAAATACATATTATTAGAACTGAAGATTAAGAACTTCGGGTTCAAATACTCCACGATCAATCCCTGAAGTCAGCAATTTTCGTCTTTTTTTTTTATTATTAGTATCTTTGTTTTTTTTAGTAGAGTCATAATTTTTTTTATTTTACTTAAACTTTGTTAGTCTTAATTGCATTTTTATGTGCCATAAGGCAAAACTAAAATTTTTGCTCATCCTAAATCTTTAGTGTAGTTATTAACTAATTACTGCGATTAAGAATCCTAAAGGATTATTTAAAAAAAATATCAAAAGTTGAAATGGAGATTGTGTTTTTCAAACAAATAAAACGAATTAATAATGAGGGGACCTTGATTACTGTGTCTATTATAATTTAATATAAAATTCATATTTATATGCAATTTTAGAATATGTATAATTCTCTTATAATCTGCTGTCGAATTAATGTTTTACAAATATTAAAAAGTGCAAGATAACTTTCTTTACTTTAAAAACTGATAATAATTGTTCCTGTAATCATCCTTTTTCTTCTAATCAGAGAAACTTCCTTCATATATTATGAAAATTATCTATCCTTTACTATTATTAATTTTAAATTTATGAAAAATTTCTCTTGAAAGAATTTTAAACTGAAATAACTTGTGAATCCACTGAGCCAATCAAACACAATATGATACTTTGCATTTCTTATAAATTAAGATTCAATACTTATATAAAATTATTTAAAAAATTACTTTGAAACAGGGTTTTAAAAAATACTTAAAAGAACTATCAATGTCCCGCCTATAAATATCATAAAAGGAGAAATATTTTCATTCTGTTAAATTTTAAAAAATATGTTAACCATTACCAAAAATAAATTAACCAAACAATGATGAATAAAGCAAATTAATTAGCCTTATTATTTAATTTTATTATTATTTCGGTATATTTATTTATTATTTCGGTATATTCCTCACCTTATAGTTCGATTAGCTAAATTAATTTTCTGGAACTTTTTAGACGAATATGCTATTGTTGCTTAGTTTTATTTATTTTGAAGAACTCTTTTGATCAGATATTTCTTTATATCTTTTCAAAAAATTTAAAAATTGTTAAAAAGTTCCTTTAGTTCCATGAAACAATTTTTTTTTAAATTTTAAACTTAAAAATTATTAGTTAGTTTTTCTTTATTCCAACTTACTTTTGAATCTCAGTCTTACCTGAAATTACTTACAAATGAACTGACCGATTAGAAGCCGACCTGATATATTCAAATTTTTTGTAAGAGAACATTTTCATTTATTGATTAAGTGACAGTGAAAATGGTAATTTAAATGAAAAGGATTATACTTTTCTCTTCTTCTTAACTGAGAAATTCAGAAATTTTAAAGCAATAGAATCCTTGCAATCAGTTTTAATTTTTAATCTGAACGATATTCTTAAATTTTCTTGGATTCAAGAGTTACCAAATCAAGATTTATTAATAATTCCTGTCAATTTAAATTGTCATTGAACTTTGATTATTGTCAATATAAAACATTTGAATATTTTGATCCACTTGGTGACAGACCAGATAATAATACTGCAATTTTGATTAGGAAATGGTCTAAGATTTTGAATAAATTACTTAATTCAGAAACCCACTAGCAGATAGTTTTTCCACCTCATACAAAACAAACTGATGATTTTAATTGTGGAGTTTATATAAGTTTTTATGCCCATCAAAAATTGAATACATTTTCTTTGACTAGAACTTCGACATACTTTCATTTAGAGCCCTAATATTTGAACAGATAACTAAAAATTTAAATTTTTAGTAACATTTCTATATTAATTTTAAAATTAAAAAAATTAATTAATTGTCAATCTTACTAAATGGAAATTTCCCTTATTCCTTCTAAATTTAAACTCTATAAACAAATAATTCCCAATGGTTAATTTTAAGTGAATATCTAGAGATTTCTAGCTTTTAGGAAGTTGTTTTATTATTTGTTTCACAGATTGATTGCTAATCTCAGTGAGAATGGATAATTTTGGAAAGAGAGTGCCTTGAAAGTGTCAAAAAAAGGTAAATGGTTAAATGAAAAAACTTAAGTTACTTAAAGTTAAGTTATCACATATTTAAAACAGAAACAAGCTTATGATGGAAGCAATATACTAAAGAAGACTTTTAAACAAATATTTTTATTAAGTTCTTATCTCATTTTAATGGGCTTACTAACTGTTGTTTGGTTCGATAATGCAATTTGAATTAGTATATGAATAAAATCTCATTGTGATCAAAATAGTAAACATTTTTATAAGGAAAAAAAAAAGGGTTTAATTTTTTTCCCGCCCAGTTTATATTGTAAGCATTTTGTAGTATTGTGTGTTTTCTCATGCCTTAAAATAAAGGAACAAATTCCCAATGGTTTAGCTGAAAAGGTTTTTCCAGAAATTTCTGGCTTTCTTTTTGAGCTTTTAACTTTTAGGAAGTTCCTTGAAGGAAAAAATAATAATGACAAATTAGTATTAGAATAAATCTGTTCAAGAAACAAAGCAGTAAGTGATAGGTAAGAAATTGAACATTTTCCATGCTGTAGCTTTATCCTATATTAAAGTGAAAATGGATCATTTGGATAATATGAAAAAAAAATTGCATTTCATTTATTTAGTGTACATTCTTATGCAGAAATTCTTATTAAATAGAAATCTGTATAAAAATTGTTTGGATGCAGAAAGATAAAATATTTATAGAAATATATAATGTTATATTATCTATTCATTGTCTGCATATTTCATCACTTTGTCATGCTTGTTAAAAAGTTCTTAAGAATAATGCCGAGTTTCATTTTTTTCCTTCCCTTTCAACACATATAAAGGTATGTATAGTTTGCTCACACTTTGAAGTGAAACAAAAGCATAAGAATGTTATCTTATTTCTTTTTACAAATTGCGGATTTTTAATGATTTTCTATTATTTAATGTTTCCATTTATACTTATTACTTAATGATTCAGCTTTACATATTAATAATATAGCTTAATCTTTAGATATCAATTAATTTATAATTTTATAAATGTCTCCCACGTATAGTTTTCTTTCCCCAATTATTTCCATCTATATAACATGTATTTAAGTGGAATATGAAAAATTTCACCTTTA
Source organism: Argiope argentata (assembly GCA_026289955.1). Lineage (NCBI taxonomy): Eukaryota > Metazoa > Arthropoda > Arachnida > Araneae > Araneidae > Argiope > Argiope argentata. The sequence continues at coordinate 2,397,567 of JAOUZG010020776.1, read as the reverse complement.
TTAAAAATTATTTTTCCATATTTGGACTTTAAAATATTTATTCTGACTTAATTAAACAATCACAATGTTCAACAATTTATTTTGTAGATATTTTTAATAGCTGCAAATTTTCAGATTAAACGTTTCCTTTCAGTTTCAGAGCTTTTTATTTAAATGTGAAAAACTAGAATTTCAATATTTATTTTTAGCGTTTAAATAAACTGATGCTTATTTGAATGCAAACTTAGTGGCTTGTTTGAGATCATTTATTTAACCCTTTGCACTTCAAAAAATAATTAGATGCAAAATTATTCACCTAATACAAAGATTTGTTTATTTCTATGAAAAATAATTATACATAATTCTTTTAAGTCGAATTTCTTTGAAAAATTAATCTACATCTCTTAACCAATTGTGTTTTTAACAATTAAATTTGGAAAATAAATAAATTAAAAGTCAAAATATTGCACAATCTTGAATAGTGAGTCAGAGGCACCATTGCAGCGTAAGGAGTTAAAAACCTCTACCTTTTTGAGCTTTTCATGATAATTCAACAAATATTTTATGTTTCATTACTCCAACTTGATTGGAAAAAATTACTAACCTATATACTTAAGATCTTTGGAACGCTTGTGAATATAAATCCAGTAACTAGATAAATTATTAAATATATTTAAAATTTTAATATACATTACAAATAAAAGTATGCAAGATAATAAAATAAATTTCATTGAAAAACTCATTTTGCAATGTTAAAATAATGTAAAAATGGTTTTTGTCTGATATGCTTCAAAATTATTGAAGAAAAATCTTTAGGTTTTTATTAATGTTTAATTGAAAAATCTAATTCAAATTTTGAAAAATCCTTTTAAAGAAAAGGTCATTTTTTTTCCAATCATGGTTTGTTAAAAAAAATCTTAGGATTGAGTTTGGCTTAAGAAAAGTGACTCATTTAGCTAATTACATAAATTTAATTTGGTTAATTGATAATTAAGTAACAAATCAAGACATACTATTTTATGGGAAATAAGGAAATGAAGCACCTAAGTTTTTGTATTATAGAAACTTTGTGTCAGAACTTAAGCAAACCTACATAACTTCACACAAAAATTGAGATATTTGGGAAGAAGCATATTTTCCATTTCTCTTGAAAGAGTTAATGAGCATTAGCAGCACAAGAAGAAACTAAATGAGAAATTTTGTAGTTGTATATATAATGATCTTCTCTGTAGACCATTTTGAATGTTTATTATCATGCATTTTGAAATTCTAAATAGTACACCAGTCTATAAACACTATCATGTTAGAAATACAATCCAAATTTTTGAGATATGTACCACGTTTTGGTTTATTAAGCTTTTGTAACATGTTTTTATCATTTATGTAATATTCTTATTTTATTAATACTTTATATTCTTTGTTAGCACAATAAGCAGTAGATGCAAAAAAGTTACATGGATCAGTGTCTAATATTTGATAGCAGGTCAAGACTAAATTCTGTAGAGGCATATAGACAATACAAGTTTCTTTTGGGGGGGGGGAGAGGGACAATGTTTTGAACTCAAAACTTTAGTATATGAATAATAGCATATCAATAAGTCATAAAAAAAATCAGCAATTTTGCAATTTCATGAGAATAAATTATTTCCTTACATTTGTCTTTTGATTTTGCAATATCAGAGGTATTTCATAAAATCAGCTTACGATGAACCAGGATTATACAACACATTTATTTATTAATATTGTTTAAATTAAACCTTTCCAGAAAATGAAATAACAAAGCATTTAACTTTTTTAAGTTTTAAGAGAGAGTTTCAGTATCTGCTATTAAGCTATTTTAATTTAAAAACAAATTTTAACAAAATAGCAAATTGTTAAAAGGAATGAAAACTAAATATTACACTTTTTTGCTTAACTATAGTATGTGTAGAGATGAAGTTGCAATGTAATGTAAATGTTTAAAAACTGAAAATTAAAACTAGGACAATGTTTATAAAAAATTAGAGATACTTAAAAGAACTGAAATTTTAAAACATTTATTTGACACTGAAATAATCATAAAAAAATACAGTTGTTGAATGACTTTGCTTGCATTTAAAACAAATTCATAGGAACTAAATGCTATTTATTATGCTTGTATGAAACTTTTGTATAGCTTACAGTAAATATAGATAATTATTCATTCGTTTAAAAGAGTATAGAATGTGTGCATTTTAATATCATCCGATGATAATTTATACATCTTTAATGATTAAAATTCTAAGTGTATTTTATGAGGCCTCACACATTTGTATAAGACTTTCCATAAAAGGATTTAAAAATACTTACCTTCACATAAAAGAAAATTCAATAGATTGGCATATTTATCTTCATGTAAAGTTTATTATTTTTTTTATTAGATATATATTATTGAAAAAAACCAATTCAGAAAAAAATATGCTGAAATTTTTTTTGAAGAAATATAACATGGCTATTTAAAATAACATTATGCCTATGTATTGCAAAATATTGAATAACATTAGAGATGCCTTTTATTGAAATTTGAATATATTTTAAAAGTGTTAGCATTAAATAAAGTAAAAGCAGATGATATTAAAATATTTCAATGTTAATTCACACATATATGATTTACTTGATCATGATAATTTATATCAAAGGAATTCTATAAATTATCTTGGTATCATAGTTTAAGAAAGACATTTACTTGACAAATTCTGCTGCAATTGCTATATAATAGAAATCAATGTCAGAGCCTAAGCAGTTAATTTTAAAAAGGAAAATAAAATTGGATTTACATTTTTAGAATCCCAATTTTTATTTTCACTTTGAATGTGTTTACTATATGAGTATTTTCTCCCTCTCCATATTCCATTTGAATTCAAAATAAATAAATAAATAAATAATAAAAAAGATAATGCTTACTAAAATTTGTCACGTAGCTATTAGGTAAAATTCGTATTTAATAAGAATGTCAATAATTAGTTGGCCTCAAAGGAACTAACTGTTATTGAAAGAAAAAAAAAGTAAAGAGATGAAAGCAAAACTGTGGAAACACGGATATCTGCAAGTAATAAAAATTCTAATAGTTAAATATGAAGATGATGAACGTTGTTAAAAATGATGATTCAATACTTGTAAAAACTTAATATTGATAGTAAACATTCTTTGCATATTCTGAAAGAAAAAAAATAATCACTAGAAATTAAATATTTGAAAGAAATTTTAAAAAACCCATTTATCTGAAGATAATACTTATATTTGGTAATACAAACAAATGTACTTTAAATCATAATCATTTCCCATGTTACTGAAAATTTTTAAGTTAATGTAATAGGAATAGCATTATGCAAATGATAAAAAGAACTATAAATTTATGTTTATCATCCTACATATATCAACACTTATGAAAAAATCCAATCATATTTCTATGTAATTTTGAACCATTATTTTAAACTAGAGATAGCAGTGATTTTAAATTAAATCGGAGAGAATCTGACTTGTGTTCATTGTCCATTTCCAAAATGTAAACATACATTATCAGTGACGTTAACCAATCACAACTACAATTACATTGCTTATATACATGGATATACATAGCAGGATACTTCCGCAAGCTGAGATAGGTCAATCTCAAGGAAGTGAAATCTGTTCATACCTGAGGTAGACTTTCCTCGTCCCTTGACAAACTTCTGGAGTTATTTTATAAAACTAATGTTTTGTATTTGAAACTGAAGTAAAATTCAACTGTTATGATATGTATAAATACTTATTGTGATGGTAAATTAAATATCTTATGTTAAATATACTATTCAGATTTAGATCTGTATTTCCTTCAAATTTTAATTAAAAAAATTAAATTAAAAAAAATAATAATAATTAAACCCAACTTATGAATTATTCTTTAAATCATGATGAGGAAACAAAATGCTTACTGAAATTTTGACTAAAGAAAGTATTAATGAAGAACAACGCAGATATAAATTTTTGCTTTGCTCATAAATAATTGTAAAAATATCTTTTTGTAGAAAAGATAATAAAACAAAACAAAAAAAGCTTTGACCTAGAATATAATATTACCAATGATTTGGACAACCAAACTATCTCAGAGTGTATTGTTACGTTTTCAGCGTAGCGGGTTCAGATTGAATGGACTTTACTAGAGGACAGTAAAAAAAATTATTTACAGCTATTCACAATTATTTACAGGATGACTTGATAAAGTAGAACTTCAGATAAAAACAATCCAGCAGTCAACAGTTACTTACAGCATAAATACAAGCCTTACGCACAATAAAATAGACTGCAAAACAGCTAGCGTACAGCACAGTAAATCACAGTGAGCTAAAAAATATAACGTTGACCGCAAACGTATATTACAAACACAGCTTACTAATAACAAGCGAGAAAAGTAATCCGCTAGCCCAGCGAGTCACCTCCCTTCGGAGAGAAAACTCTCAACTAACTAACCGCCGAAGAAACGGCAACTTGTCTCTTATATAGCCGAGTAAGCGCGTGCCTCGAAACTTCTCAAAACATCACGAGCTATAGAGCCCCTACTAGACTATTCCTTTCGCCAAACTAACCCAACTGGAGCGAAACCCCTCTCTAAACGTCGCCAGCTTCGGTACATTTTCGCCTGCTTGTAACAGTATCAATTCCTCCTGATATTTGGTCACTCTTTATTTATTATGCTATATTTCAAATATAAAAAAAATATTTATAGCAAGAAAATAAATTACTATGAATATGATAATGACAAAAGTCGAGACTTTTATTGGCTTTCTGTATTTACATGGAATTAACAAAGCATCTAAAGTAAATGTGAGGATACTGTGTATTTCCTTCAATGATAAGCTACATTTGTTTTCCTTTTCTGGCAAAATGTCTTTAATTTGAAAATACATAAAATATTAAAACTGAATAAACTGAGGCCAATTTGAAATGTTTTTTTAAATTAGAGAAGCTCATCTTTTTTCTCAAAATCTATTGATGAAAAGTTTACAGATGAAATAAAAAACAAACAAGTGAATTACCTAATGAAATCCTTCGCTTAAAAGAAAAAGCAGCACACAAATCTATACATGAATTTTAAAAAGATAAAACTGTTTTTTTGTAAAACTCCACTAAAAAGAAGCTTTATTGCATTGTTCACAATGCACAATGATAGTAAGAATATAGAAGATTTCAGATAGCCAAAAATAACATCTTATACACCCTCTTGAAAGGTAACTTTGGCAGTGCTGATGTTAAAGAAGCAGTCTATTTCAACCTCGAATTTCAAAAGGGTTACCTAAGTTGATACATTTTTACACTTTTAAATAATGCTACTGCTTATTCTTCTAAGTTCATTTATTGTATAAAAAAGCCCCCGTGAAATTTAAAAACAAAGCAATTTAAAGTTTAGTCCTTTTAATATGAGCTTTAGTGAGGCAGAGAAACAAGGCTGCTAAATATCAAAAAAGAAAAAAAAAAAGTTTAGGATAAGACAATTTCTAGAAGTCAATTCAAAAGAAACTAAAGATCTTATACTAACACTGTTATCTATGGAACCATAATAACTGTCAATATATGTAATCATTTTTAAAAATATGTATGTAAGAAACCTTTTCCTGTATATTGTAATTCCACTAAATAATATCAAATATGTAAATTTATGAAATAGTACTTTAAAACTATTCATTTAAAAATTGGTACATACATAATTAAAATTATGTATTTTGATTAATTTTTAAGGAGGTGATTTAAAAATAATGATAGTTTTGCTTAGATAAGAATACTAAACAAATCCTTATGTTTCTGTTTAGCATATATTATTGTAGGTTAAAATAAAATTTGTATTCACATTTTTTGTCACAGAAGAAAATTGTCTACTCTTTGTCTGGAATGGCTAATTAATAATTAAGCTTAGGAATGCAATGCTCTAATTTTTATACTTTATTTAATTGTATCATTAATCAATGCATATTTAATTGTGGTTAATATTAATAGCCATTTATTCATAGATTTAGAAATCGTTTTAACTTGCTTACTTGTAGAAATGATGTCATTAATTTTTTTATAAATTTGATGGAAATCTTAGAAATTTTTCATATGTTTGTAATTAGTTAAATAAATGAATCTTTTAACCAGATGAAATGTATGCAATTATAATTTAATCCAAAATTTAAAAACAAAATGATAGCACAGATAATTTTTTCTCTTAGGCAGTCATAATCAAATTGGTATAAAAAGTTATAAATATGATAACTGGGATAATATATAGATAAAATCAATAAACACGCACAAAACAAATTACCTTTTGATATTCTCTTAAGCTCTAAATGTTGAAAAAATCCCCTATCAATCTAATAATTAAAAATTGTGATATTCAATAAAAATTAGAAATTCATACATTAGTATGAATGGTTATTACATTTAATATCATTCAACAAATATATGTACAGCAGGCTGTCTGCATTTTATAACTCTACATTAAGTCCAAAACCCAATAATCATAAAGTATACTGGAATCAGAAGAATTGTTATTGTCAAGAATTTTTAAATTGTTATCAAAATTTATCATTCAGCAACTGTAATGTCTTAAACCAAAATGCAAAGTTCAAAAAAAAAAAAAGTTTCCTTACCCAACTTAATTCGATCGAGACTTCCAAATTTCACATGGAATTTATTTTTTGTCTTGATTTATTTACATTTTTCAAATAAAATAGGCAAACAAATTAAAAAAAAACATTTAATTTAAGTCAGTCTTTTGATTAATTTGTTGAAATCAAGAAAAAGCACTTCAACAAAAAATTGAACATAAACAGGCGTTTTGTTGACAGTTAAAAAAGTTAGTGATAAAAAAGCTTTAAACATGTGAAGAAAAAAATATAAAAAGAAGTGACTGCCAGAATATGGTGATATTCACTCCTGTCTCCTTCATCAATGAGTGGAGAAATTAGTTCCATTTTTCATTATCTATAGAAATTTTGAGTTCCAATATATATGGAATTGGAATGAAATTTTTCTTTACGAGTAAAAAAGATGGCTAGACCAAATTTTCAATTCTGCCAATTTACCAATATTCGTGTTTGTCATACCGAACAACTTTTAAGACAATTACCATGATAGTTTTTAAAAAAATCGCTGCTTTTAAAAAAGATGGTCGAGGACAAAATGTACCAGAAACTGCTTACATTGAGAGATCATATGAGTTGAAGCATTGTGTACTTTAAAAGTTTCTAAATTTCTAATTTGGATAAGTCTCGAACTCTGAATTAGCAAAGCAAGTTTCAATTACTTTCATTGCTTCGATCGTACATCTTATTATAGTCTCGCAATTAGCAACATTCCGTTCAAAACTTTCGTCCCGAGAAAAGGGGAAAAATATAATTTCATCGTCATCAGATAAAGAAAGCAGAGTATTCATTGCTTTTTGATCATTAGATAGTTTAGGTGTATTCTTTTTTCCTTTCTTACCACTGCGTTTGCGAAAACTTTTTGCTCCGGTAGCACCAGCTTTCGCTTGAGTTGGAGCCATTATAAGAAATAGTACTCAATTTCCCTTCCTCTTAGTTTCAAGAAAGATTTCTTCGATGAACTTCCTGAATCGTTGTTAAAAGTCTTATGAGTGTAGCAAGATCTTTTCAAACATACAATAATCTTTAAATTTCACGGCTACTATGTAGAAGAGAAGAGTTGAATTGTTTAGACTGAAACGAGTGACACCGTCAAAGCTTGGTGGTAGCGAAGACTAGAGATGCATAGTCTTTACCAAAAATTTTTGTAACTTTTAATTTTTAATTAGCTTTTCCAAGCTAATATTATTTCGATTTCATTTTTTATTAGCGCTTAGTAGTAATACTAAAATATATAAATATTAGAATTAATATTTAATTTATTAATTTAAGTAACGTGTTATTTTTTGTGATATTCGTGATCCTAATTTCTGTTTAAACCGGCAAAAGCTTAGAGAAGCTATTCCACCTTTTTTTGAGTAACAAATAATTTTGGTATTGCTATTTTGAAATATTTGTTCCAAATATCTGTTATTTCAATCATATTATTAATTTAAAAAATTTAATTGTTATTAAATTTAAAATTTATTAATAATATTTAATACTTTATTTACTGATGTAAGAAACACGTGATCGAATTAATTTGTCTATTTTAACTTATTTTTTAAATTTTCTTTCAATAATATTTATTAATTTATTAAATTAAAGAATTTTCTAAAACAGCTAAATTAAAAATAAATGTCATTTTTTAAAATTTTTTATATCTAAATTCTACCAATAGATGGCTCCAGCGAAGTCAATAAGCGGATGACCATTGTTGGGGTCACGTGTGACCGTCCAGAGACGGTACGACTCATGTCACAGCAATAATAATGACCTTCATATGATAGCGGATTGTCAAATGAGAATATTGGAAAGTCAAGGTCGCTACAATTGAGGGGAGGGGTGACTGATCACTTTACAGTGAAATTATCGGAAAGTGAGAAGTCACTGCTCCGATAGATTTCAGTGATAAGCAATTCAGTGTTACGATTATTCCAAGAGTAACCAGTCCGGTCACTTTTCATCCCATTCACAGATTTCTCATTTCATCTTTATTCCCGTTAAGGAGACAGAACCCTGAGGACACAAGGGGAAATTGCTTTGTATTTCTAGGATTTCCTTTCCTCCCCCTGTAGTGTCGGGGATCATCCGATACCTTTCTTTTCTTTCAGAGCTGTCGGCTTAGGCCGTTTACAGATAGCAAAGTGTCAATACGGGGAGTTGTAACAATTTGCGATTTTAGATTGAAAGGAATCAGCTACTCTTTTTATTTCAATTACACAACACGTTTGCTTATAGCCAACTTAAAGTTTTTACATTAATATCGTGAATAAATTGAAATCGACTGACTCCTTCTTTGTCTTCTTGGCCCATTCATTAAAAAATAAGACTGTCTTGTATTAATTTTTAAGACTTATGAATACACTTTATTATTATTATTTAATACATTTTTCAGTATTTCAAAGTAAAATTATCATTACTGAGATATCAACACAATATTGCGATTTATTTTGCTTAAATTTCAAATTGCAGTTTTTGATAATTGTATCTCATTTTTTGCTGTTTTTGACAACGAAGCATTGTCCAGTGTTTATCATGAGGTTTCATGGTGCATTAACTGGAGTATGATTAATTTTATATTAATAATTTTTTAAGTTGGTTATTTTTTACGCATTATACAATAAAGAGATCTTTTTTGTTACACATATTTTTAAAAAAAAGCTTTTGTGAAAATATTTCTTATACAAAATGCATAGTTTTATGGATGTGATTTCAAAGATCGTTGTAAAAGAAATAATTCCTTTATTGTATAGAATTAGAAATAATCTTTAGTGAATGGATTATTCAAAGCATAACTACATTCATTTTATCATTCCTATTAATATTATATTCATGTGCATTCATTTTATATTTATATTCATTTTTATCGGGTTTTTGAATTCTGAAAAAAATATTTAAACTTTTTTCTCTCTCTAAAATGCATGTTTTAAATATAATTTTAAAGAATGGATGGCGTAATATATTTATCCATTGCTCTGAAAGAAGATTCTTTTATAATTAAATTTCTCCATTTCCTGCATTGTTTAATATTTGCTACATTGTTAACAACTTTTTAAGTGTGACAAATTTGGTAAAGATATTGTTTTCCTCTTCTGGACAATAGAGAAAAATTAATTCCAGCCACCTGGAAACAGCGTCACTGTTGCTTATCGTGCGGTATTTTTGCTTGTGAGAATATATCTTTTTTTTTTCTTTTTTATTTCTAAGAAAAATCAAAAGTACCTTATAATTTCAAAACGTAGTAATTCTTTGTGGGAATTGGAAATCGTTTTTCAATTGTTATGCATAACATTGCATAAAACTAGCTTAAAAAATATATTTATAATTTTTACTTTGATGAGGTTCTAGCTGTTATAAATTAAACGTGTCCGATCTTTTGAACTTTTTGAAGAAATTTTAAACTTATTAAAACATTTTTTACTTCATATAATGGTAAAATTATTTCTCAAAATTAGGGAGAAAAATTTATTTCCTGAAACAAAAAAAATTATATATTTGCATAAATTTTATTTGGGGTGAATTTATTTCTTGTCCTACTATTAATTTGTGTTTGTGTATTTTTAAGAATTGCTAAAACTGGTTTGATTTCATAGTATCGAAAAAATAGTATTGTTAAAATATTTTATCACTCTTAATGAATTAAAATCTTAATTTTTTACTCTGCCATTAAAAATCAGATTTCTTCATAGTAAAATGTTGTGAATACTAAATTTGCTTCTCGTAACTTCCAGAAAAATAAGGTTTTTACTAAAATAAATTTTTTAAAGTTTTTTTTATTAATAGTCTTATTATATTACACTATTCTGCAAGTTTACCGTAGAAGGGCTTTACCGTATTAGGAAATTTAACGCATAGAAACATTTTTACAATTTTTCTATGCGTTAAATTTCCTAATGCATTGTCATAAGTGAATGCATATATTCTTTTGTGCTCATAAAAATAAAGAAGAAAATAATTTGATTTTACAATAAAATAATAATTAAGTAAGACTTATAAGATGTAGAACTGTATTAAAATTCAAATTATAACAAATGGCATTATACAATAAGCGACAAGTTTAATAATCAATATCATTTCCTGGAATAAAATTTTAAATCAGTTAAAAAATCCCTAGTGTCCATCCAAATGTCATTTGAAACGATTTTTAGAATATTTCATGAGCTTTCTTTTTTGCATAAAATCGCATAGTCTCCAGTGACTTCGTATTTTAATTTCATTTATTTTTTTAACATCAAGTCAGATAAATTATGTTTTGAGAACATATTGAATTAAAATTTACAATAATCACAATGAAGATTAATAAATCAAATATATTCACCAGCGGTTTAAAAAAGAGGTTCTTAAAAATTATCAATTTCAAATTTAGTAAATAATAAAATAAAATTAGTCT
>JAOUZG010020776.1:2337475-2366599 GCA_026289955.1 Argiope argentata | reverse complement strand
AAATAAAATGAAAATTAATTTTTTGTCATGAGGGATTATAATTAATTTTCCCTCCTTCTTGTTCAGTCGTTAGACATACAAATAATGATACAGTTTTTCTATTTGATTTGCACCGACATATTGACATTGATATGACAGGAATAATAGATGGGCGCGCCAATTTGGCGCTAAACGTGCCAACGTAAGAAACTTGAATGCATTTCTACCTATTTTGAAATGGACTTTTCATGCAATAACCAGTTTCTCTAACGCCTGCCATAAACATAGACTTTTGTCTGAAAGAGACCTTGATGTGGACAGACAGTAATTTGTCGACATTTACTTTCGAAACTAATACAATTCCGCTCCCAACATACCAGGATAAGATATTTGATACAACTCAAAATTTAAACGATAACACTTACCCCAGGTGTCCTCAGTCAAATGCTCCTATTTGTGAAATTTACGGATTGCGATGGATTCGTCCTTACCATAGGGGAAAAGTTGGATTGGGACGCTAGTAATAAAATGTAATACTCTATAAACTAATAGGACAGAATACACTTCTTTCTTTCCTTATCATAGTGCGGGTTTCCGCTTTTATCTTGAACATTTATTTCTATTTGTTGTTATAATAAGTAAAGTAGGCGCGAATGAAGAAAAAAATGGGTTCGAAATTCTTATTCCTGTAGTGGTATGCATTTTTATAGATAGAGCTATTAATAAAATACCTTGCTTTACAGAAGAATTTCTGAGTTGAATATTTTAAAATAGTATTGACATTTTCCTCCTTTTACTAGCCAAAAGAATTAATTTGCTTTGTAATACGAGAAACATTTAATTATTAAAAAATGTGTTTTCAATTTCTCTTAAATTATACCTCACATTTAATGACTATAAACTACGTCTAAGACGACGCAAATGAATAGGACTCGGTCCATTTTTCTGAACGAATTTAATAAAATTCAAAACCATGTAACGTTACTATGAAGCTCTAGTATTGCCTGTTTATTTTCATGGAATATAATTCTGGTGGTAATGCATTAAACTTTACATTTCTTCAGAAAATTATTCAGAATTAACTTTCTAGACCGACAGGATCTTCGTGACTTGTCCTTATAAAACTGCAAAATCCGCTTGTTAAATTTACCAATTTGAGGGAATTCACAAATATTTCAATTATAATTGGAGGTTTTCCATATATATTTTCGTTGCCGTCCCTTGTAGACAGGCGGATTTCACTTCTACCCCTCCAAGCAAATTATGCGAAAAGCTAATACTAACTAGGTACCTAGAACACAACAGCAAAGAAACGGGTATCCCTATACTACAACAATTTGGATTCATCGAAAAACTCTCCACAACCCACCAGATACTTAGGATGATTGAATACATCCACGAGGGAAGGAAAAATAGAAAAGCAACTGCGGCCATTTTCCTAGATATAGCAAAAGCCTTTGACATGGTCTGGATCCCCGGACTCTTCCACAAAATGATCACCAACAACTTCCCCTAAAACCTTATAGAATTAATAAATTCCTATCTAACTAACCGATATTTTACAGTGTCAATTAAACAAACCGGCTCCTCAAAAAGAAAACTAAGAGCAGGCGTTTCTCAAGGTGGTATTCTTGTCCTTGTGATTTTCCTACTATACTTGAATGACATCCCCGAACAAAATAATATCATGATAAGTTTATACGTCCTTCCCAAGTCCGGCTTTGCTGCCTCATTGTGGCGGGGTGGGCGATGTATGTCGGGAGTGTATTCTCCTGGTAGGGCTATCAAAGGCATGAAGGCTATCCCATTATGTCCAACTAAAGCTTAGCAGGCAATTCGAGGAAACGTCAGACTCCAGCCTTTGTGGTACCTCGTTAAATAGGAGCTGCCTCATACCCATGGCCATGACTCAGTCGTAATAAAAATGGTTGCCATGCAGCATCGTTCGTCGCGCTGGATAATCAGGGACGCGGACGGGACCTAGGCAGAGGATCCTGTTTGACAAGTAAGCTACAGTCTCCACCTTGTCGAAGGACAAGAAAACTGCCTATTTTACAGTGTAACATTAATGGTTTGTGTACGACAGCCACTAGGATCAAACCTGATCAAATCCTTGACATTGCTGATAGGCTTCAGGTGGCGATTATTGCACTTTCAGAAATTAAAATAAATACTAGACAACAGCTTGTAATTTAGGGGTATAATATTGTTAGACGAGATAGGCCTTCTACTGGGGGGGTGGCCTTATGTTTTTAACCAGGGACGTGTATTATCAAAAATTGCTAAACTTTGTTGTGCCACACTCTAACCTGGAAGGTCTAGGCATTGAAATTCTTCTGAAAAACCGTAAGATTAATATCATAAACTTGTATCAAAACTGTTCCCAGTGATCAGTTTTGAGTCCCACCCTTTTTTCAATTTTTATTGCTGGAATAGAGAAAATGGCTCCATCAAGTCAAATGGGCATCTTTGCGGATGACGTTGTGACGTGGAATCATGATACGGATAATTCTAGATTTGAAAATTCTCTCAATAGGGCTTTGGGAAGGATTCAGTGCTTCGCGGAGAAGCACAAGTTATTTAATACAACTAAATCACAAAGTTGTCTTTTTACCCCTAAGATAAATTTAATTTTAAACCAATGATATATTTGAGGGGACAATTGATGGAATCCACAAAGACTCTTATTTATCTAGGTTTTGTTCTGGACACTGAGATTAATTGTAGCAAACACATAAACAGCCTCTCTAAAAAAGGAAGAAAGAGACTACAGCTCTTAAAATATATATCTGGCAGGGATTGGGGAGCTGATGCCAAAACTCTTAGAATCACTTACATCACCCTTATTCGTCAAGTACTTGAATATGGCTTCCAGATTTATCTGACTGCTTCTGCTACAAATCTTAAAGAGTTGGAGCGTGTCCAACTAAGTGCAACCGGAATCATCACTGAACTTAGGCATTCCTGTCCTAATGTTTTAGTTCTTTATGAGGCTGACCTCCAGCCCCTGTCTCTGAGAAGGGAAACAAATTTTGCAAAATATATTGCTAAACTCAAGAGTCTTGTGTCTTATAACAGAACATCGAACTTTTTATCAAATTGGATTGATAATAAGAGTTTGAAGAAGGATAGCCCTCTTGGTTTTATGAATAAGTTAGGATTGAACGACATAAGGGTAGAGCCCTGTACCACTTTTAACTTTTTGACTCCCACTACATATCTTAGTAACGTAGCTTTTAACGAATATTTGAACTTGATTTTTACCAAACAAAATGAGCACCCTGAGCTGTTGAGTAAACTGGCACTTAAAGTCATTGACAATATCCAACCGGGGGCTATTATTATATACACCGATGGAAGCAAATCGGATTCGGGAAGAACGGGCAGCGGCATTTTTGTGAAAATTAAAAGATAAATCCTTTGAATATAGATTTAGAAACCCAGACTTTAGTTCAGCTTTTTGCTTGGAACTTATTGCCATAAATGAAGCCCTGGGCCTCGCCCTGAACTCTGGTATCGGTGATGTATGGATCTTGACCAGGGATGCATAACCTACGGCCTGCGGGCCAAAATTGGCCCACGTAGCCTTTGAAGTTGGCCCGCGAATTTTGTTAATCAAATAAGACTGATTTAAAATGAAATAAGAGTTATTCAAATAAACCGGGGTGGGGAATCTGATACGAAAACGATTCTACATTAGAATAAATAATTTGCAGTTATTCATTAAGTTTATTTACTTATTACGCGGCTTTTCCGTTTGTTTCCTTAATGGCTACCTGCGAGTACGAGTTTTCGTATAGGAGAAGCGCGCGGACGTGATCTCGACGATCATTCTAATGAACAACACAGCGTGGTTTTGTTAGTAGATCGGTTATTTCATAATCGAAGTCACAGACTAGTCAGATATTCTCTTTTGATTTCGCATTTTTAGTTTCGAATCATTTATTTTATAAAGGCATATGAAAATATTTTAGTTAAATTGAGAGAGAAAGGAAAAGGAATTTTCAAAATCAGAAATTTCAAGATTCATGGACAGATAAATATTGTTTTATCTATTACAATTATATTGTTACGAGCGGGCGAGTGCCGTGGGGGCTCTCCGAGGTTGGCGACGTTTGGTGAGGTGCTTCGCGCCAGGAGGATTGGTTTGGCGAAAGGAATAGTCTGGTAACCGCTGGACCTTCCACGAAGCCTCGCGCTCTCTCGCTCTGCTATATAAGGTACGGGTTGCCGTAGGATGAGGTTGAGTGAGTGAGTGAGTTTAGTTCCTTGAGAAGGGAAGCGTTTCACTGTACTAGCGGATTACTTTTCTCGCTTGTTATTAATGAGCTGTGGTTACGTTTGTTGTTAATGTTGAATAATTGAGCTCGCTGTGATTTACTGTTTGTTGTGCTATTCGATATCTGTTTTTTAATCTATGTTTATTGTGTGTAAGACTTGCATTTACGCTGTAAGTGACTGTTGACTGATGGGTTGTTTTTATCTGAAGTTTTACTTTATCAAGTCATCCTGTAAATATCTATAAATAGCTGTAAATGAATTTATTTGTGACGTCCTCTAGTAAAGTCCATTCAATCCGAACCCGCTATGCTAAAAACGTAACAATACTATCACAAGCTTAGTATATACTTGCAAGATTGCAGTGGCAAAAGAATATAATGCAATGATGAATTATGAGACGGAGCAAAACATTTCACATCTATGAAAGGATATGAATGATCACAAAAAATCTAACAACTCAAACATTCGTTCAGCAATCAAGCAATTTTTTTAAAAAAAAAACAGGCATCTGAGTTGGATTTATATGTGGAAGTGAGCTTAAGGGTCGCTGAAATTATCGCTAAAGAAGGTCGACTGTTCACAGATGGGGATTTTGTAAAAAAGTGTTTGTTGATTGCATCAGAAAAACTTTGTCCAGAAGCAAAAAGGAAATTTGAAAATATTAGCTTAAATAGAATGACTATTCAAAGAAGAATTCAACAGTTGAATGACGACATTGAAAATCAAGTAAAATCTACTGCTTCAAACTTGGTATGCTTATCTTTAACTGTTGATGAATCTACAGATAAAACATCCGTAGCGCAAGTACTTGTTTAGTTCATGGAGATGTTAAAAATTTTTATGTTAGGGAAGATGTTATGCATAAAAATGTTATGACTTGGAATGTTCCCCATGAAGGGGCAAACAACTGGGAGTGAACTTCTTTACAGTTTGATATATTTGTGAAATGTAGCTTCCTTAAACATGAACAATTGTGTTAGCATTACGACAGAGGGAGCAAAATCAATGACTGGTACGAAAATTGGAATGGTTACGCTGTAAAAAGAATGCCTTGCCCAGTGTAGTGTAGAACTGTGGCAGTTTCATTGCCTTATTCATCAAAAGAATTTAGGTGGTAAAGAATTAGGATTTGCAAACCTAATGCAATGTGTATCTGAAGCAATTAACTTTATTCGTAGCTATGCCCTCAGACAAAGGGAATTCAAAGAATTTTTAAAGGAATTTGATTATATGCCTTTTGATATTAGAAAAATTAGATGGTTCAGCTGAAGAGTTGCCCTTAAGTGTTTAATGGAACTATTTGATGAAATTGTGACATTTATAAGTGATCAAGTTAGAAATACCAGACGGTTAAAAGAAGCAAGTTTCCAGTGTGATTTGGCTTTTAATAGGCCATATTAATGGCCTGAACACAAAATTACGAGGAAAAATCTATTTATTTTTCAATTTATAAATTATATAAAGGCATTTAAACAAAAGTTATGCTTGTTTCAAAATAAACTGAAAACTAAAAAATTTGTACTCTTTTTTTTTTTCTCCTGTTGTTAAAAAATGCATGAAAAATTTCCACACTTGAAAATGCAGTAAGAGGATCAAATTCAAGTTTTGCGTAATGCTTTGATAATCGGTTTCCAGATATTAAAAAGTGTCAAACAAAAATTGATGTATTTTCTTCTCCATTTTGTGTTGTAAATCTACTGGGTGAGAGTTTTCTAATTAGCCTTAATTTATTTACAGAATTCTTATTTTCTTAAAAATCAATTTTGTTTACTAAATTTTTTTCTGAAAATTTAAATTGTGTTCTCTATATAATCACCAATTATTCTATTTCAAGATTGAAACCTTTTTTGGGGGAGGGGGGTAAAGTATTTTAATCATATCTATAATGTTTGTGATTTATTCCTTTTTTTTATTTCATAATATATGCATGAGTAAAATAAGTAAAGTAATAATTGTAATGCATTCGTTTTTCCACAAAAATTGTGTTTTCACATTTATAACATGTTTTGACATTCATGTCCTGCTTTGACCCTCGACATGATCCTTTTTCATATTTTGCTCCCCCCATCCTAAAAATGTTGTGCATTCCTGATCTTGACTGATAGCAAAAGTTCCATTCAATACTTGAGGGATTGACCACGCATTTATGATAAATTGGTGCAAGATATTGTTGCCAAATTCGCTACGATGTCCCAGGTAGGTACTGTGTGCTTGCAATGGAGTCCCTCTCATGTTGGTATCCATGGAAATGATGTCGCTGATCGACTTTCTGTGGATGGTAGTAAATCTCTATTCCTCCATCATCTGTTTTTAAAGTCTCAGAGATTCATTCCATGTTTATTGACAAATTAAAATCAATTTGGAGGATTCCTCCTGAACACGATTGGTATGCCGCAGAGTGCCCTGGTTTATCTTTGCAGAACACCCGCTCAAGACTTGCCCAATCCACCTTAACTTGGCTAAGGTCTGGACACATTAGAAGTCTGGTCTTCGACGGTCCTAACAAGACCTTTTCTACTTGCCCTTGCTTGACTATTGCCTCTCCCTCTCATATTATTACTTGTATCGGTGCCTCTGAGGTGCAACTGTCGGATGAGAGCGAGAGTGTATTTGACCTTTTGGTGCGACACGATCTTTTGGACTTGGTTTAGGGGTCTAGACCAAGGGGATCAACAACAACAACAGCAGTCTATATGCTGACGGTACGGCCATACTTGCGCAAGGACAAACCCCAGCCAAAGCAATAACCCCACTCCAAAATCACCTAACAAACCTAAAAATGTGATACAGTAGATGCAAAATATAATTAAATGTGGAAAAATGGAAGCAATACTATTTTTCAAAAAATGAATATTAGCCCAAAATTCAAATATACAACCCAGAATTCGAATTGCAAAATGAAGTGAAATACCTCGGCATCACAATGGATAGGAACCTAAACTACAGAGCACACATAAGCAAAACGCGAGGAAAATTCAATAAGTCTTTTAGGGCAAAATAACCTCTAATTTGCAGGAACTCAGGACTTTATCTCGACGGCAAAGTACTAATATAACTGGCATACTTAAGACCAATCTTGACATATACGTGTCCAATTTGGAAGGCAACAGCTAGTTCAAACCTACAAAAAATAGTAGCCCTTGAAAATAAAACCCTCAGAATGATTGCATCATCCAGATGGTTCCACTGTAATAGAGAAATAATAAAAGCCCTGAATATCCCCCCAATAAAAGAATTTATGAAAAAACTAGCCAAAAACTGTTATGCTAATATCATTAATATCGACAGCCCTACCCTTAAAATTCTGCCTCGATACGATATTAAAGATCAAGCAAATAAACGGAGACGGAGACACATTCCTAATTACGATATGCTAAAAGATAAATTTAAAAGCGCAATTAAGTTTAGTTCAGGTTACTTTCTACTTACCATGCAATTTATGTAGAAAGTCTCCGAATAATTTAGCACCCGTGGTTTTAAATTGTCAAAATAAGCCCTTGATAATATGCTTGTTTAGTTCGCGACATATAAAAAATATGAGTAAACATGCGGTGCTCTACTTAATTTTTTTCTCCTTCTTGTACAGTCGTTAGACATACAAATAATTATTCAGTTTTTTTTTATTTTATTTGCACTGTTCTTTCTGTACATATGACAGGAATAATAGATATTTTCAACATTCCAAGTACGCAAATAATAATCAGCCCAGTTAGTTATTTGTTGAGTTTGCTTTCAAAAATTAAATGCAATATATCAAATACTGCCAATTTGGCGCGAAACGCTCCAATGTAATAGACTTCAATGCATTTCTACCTCTGCAAAATGAACTCTTCTTGCAGTAACCTGTTTCTATAACGCCGGCCGTAAACATAGACTTTTGTCTGGAAGAGATCTTGTCTTGGACAGACAGTAGAAAACCCGCTTGTGAACAGATCAGCATCAGACAACAAAATTGGTATTTGCTTATTTACACTATTTACACCCACATTAGATTTGAAAAAAAATTGGAAAAAATTTGAATTGAATACCAATTTTTTTATTTAAAATTGAACATTTATGGAGAAAATATTAGGTTTTGCTTTTTAAAAGAATCGTCTGAAAATTCTACTTCCCAACCTCTGCTACACAGAATATGATCTTCCGTTTCATCTGTCAAAAGTCGAGTTTCTTCATCCGATCAATTTATTAATATTATTATTATTCTGAATCGGAAGAAATTATTTTAAATGCTGTGTGATGTCCTCATACAACAACAGAAATGGAGTGAGAGAAAATGTTATTCATTTATCTATCGTATAGTGTATTTTCAGAACTGTTTATTATGTTTTTAGATAAATTGTATACTGTATTATCTTCTGTTAAGATTCTTTCCAGAATCTATTGATGCAAATGGAATGAAAAAATATTCTAAGGATTTCATTTTTTTTTTCCACGGCAGAATTATGGGAAAAAAAAACGATTTTTTTTTCTTAGTTTCACTGGTAATAGTGCCTATGCCAACAAATATTTTATAGACGAATAATAATGTTAGGGAAACTATTCAATAACATGAAATTACTTAAGTTTCTGATAATTAATATTACAGTGTTGTGTTCATATATGTATATCAATTATTTAACGATTCTATGCTAGAAAAAAATGTGCAGTTGAAGGAAATAAGTTTCGTTTATTAATGTTTATAAATTAGCATTAATTAACGAGAATAAAGAGTAATTAATATTTTTTTAACTTCTTACTTTCAATTTGATATCTTTTAATAAACATTTCATTCATTATTAATATAATTTCACACATAAACCGTTTTCTTTATATTTTTCAATAATAAATTTATTTTTATTGTTCATTCTATAATTTCATATTTTTTCTCAAAATTTTCATGATTATAGAGCATTAAAATTATAAGTAAAATCTTTATGAGAAATGTCCCTCCTTCTTAGTTTACTTTAATTCGTTACATTTTAATCGCTTCACATTAGTTCTTGTCCTTAGATTTTTTCAGCCAATTTTTACTGCCGCCTAAGCCGAGAGTTAGTTTCAGAAACAGAAGCGGAAACTCTTCAAAAGTAAAATTCCATCAGGTTGTCTGTACTGTGTAGTGATACATCCATTCCATAACAAATGTGTATATCAATACGCCTAATGAAATGCGTTACTGCGCATGCCGCTTCACGCAGGGTTTACTAGAGAGAACTGTGCGGAGATTAACGGTGGTTAGATTTGGCGATACGAAAAGTAAACAAGTTGGCGACATCCGGACCATCCACAGTAAAGTAAGTACCCCCGTATAACAAAATTCTAAGATTAACATCAGCAAAATTCTAAAGATTTTGTTTTCATCCAAATAATGAAAAAACTTCATATGATAAAAAAAACTTGTGCATTCCCCTCACTTAACCTCTGAAGCGATCACAGCGTTTCCTTTTTTGATCGATCACAGCGCCACCCATGAATTAAACCCTTACTTTAATTAATTACCATAACCAAAGTATTTGTTAAATAATGTTTAATAAATTGTTCTTATTAGTGTTCAGTGGATAGTAATTATTCGGCAAATTAAATCGTTACTTTAACGGATTTTAGCATGCCTATGGAACAGAACGAAATTTTATAGATTGTTCTTGCTAACTATTAATCATAGTATCAGGGATTACACATTCATACTAACTTAAGTAAGAAATTATTTGAACAATTCAAATGTAAATTTAAACTTAAAAAGCTGAACACAACCACAAGAAAATGCTAAATGGAAAAAAACAAGACATGAACATTAAACCATAAGAATCAATAAGTGTGAAAATCAAGTATTGGGTTGTTCGAAAAGTCATTTCGTTTTTTTTGGTGAAAACGAAAGACGATCCTCGTATAATGAATAATTATTTTATTAAATTATATATCGCCCATTCTGATCCAAAACCTTTTGCCATCTTTCTGGTAGAGGCATGATTCCATGCTCATAAAATTTTTGGTATTTGCTGGCAAAAAACTAATCCAAGGTGATTTTTGACGTCTTCATTTGAGACTAAGGTTTTACCGTCCAAAAAATTTTGCATTGACCGGAACAAATAATAATCTGAAGGAACCAGATCTGGATAATATGGTGGAGTGGATCATTTTTGTGACATTTGAGGAGCGAATCACAGACTTCAATGCGACAACACAAATTTCTCTCCGTGAGGACATGGAGAACTCAAATATCGAGCTTCGAGGTTAAACCCAGGCCTTTCAGGTGGTCATAAACAGTTGAATTCAATAAATTTAAACTCTCACCGATCTCACGTGTTGTTGTTCGCCGGTTTGCATCAACAATTACCTTTATCGTGTCTTTATCAGCTTCAACCGGCCATCCGGAACGTGGTGCATCTTCGACATCAAAATTACCGGATCGAAATTTTGTAAACCAGTTCTGACACTGTCGTATTGTCAACGCATCTTCTCCATACACATCGGTTAATTTCTTTCTGGCTTGAACAGCATTTTTACCTTTCCTACAGGAAAAAAGTGAAATATGACGAAATTGCTGCTTATTGCTTTCCCTATTTAAAAGGGCATCTACCAAAAACTACTGCGCAAAATCAATTGAACGTTTTCACAAACAAGTATTGCTATATCACCTCTCAAAACATACAATGATTATACGTCTTAAGTGTGAAGTTGGAATAAAAAAAATACAATTAAATCCTTTGTCGAGAAAAAACGAAATTACTTTTCGAACGACCCAATATAAATGCTATGAAAGTATACTCATTGGATGCTAATATCCTCCAACGAGATTTGTACTAAATTCAAAGAAAAAAATTAGACTTATTACTGAAGACAAGTACAACTGTTAAATTAAAACTTCCCTGCGCTTTAGACTAAACTTGCTCACAACGTTTGGCTAAGACACTTTGTTATCAAAAATTACTCCTAAGTGCAGAGCCGGCCATCTATACGAGGAAACCAAAGTGGGGAAAAAAACTATTTGAGGCCCTACATTTATGTAATACGTGATTTTATTTTTATAATAAATTATTTCGAACAAATTAATTTTTTCAGATAGCAATTCTTATCTTCACTTTCCTTTTACGATGCTTAATATAGCAAGTACATTTAAGACTTCTGTACCCAATGCTTTACCGAAGATATTCTTTATGAGAGGTTATTATTATAGAAATTTCAAAATATAAATGCTATGCAAAAATAATTCAAATTGTTTTTTTTAATGGATAATAACTTTCAAATGTAATTGTTTAGTTAAATACTATGTTGTGAAAAAAAATTACAGTTTTTATATAAGTATTACAATACATTTTTTTTATTTAACGATATTTTAATAGGAAATTATTCATTTCATGCTAATAACAAACACTATTACAAATATCTATTACGAAAACATAGTAAAGATCAAGGTTTCATGTACCGCGATTGAAAATAAATTCCGCAAAAAGAAAAGAATGTTCATTCACATAATTGTGAGAAGAGAAAATATTTTTTATAAACTTTATTTTAATATTGAAGAAGAATTTCTCCTGCAATGACAGACTGGATAGAATCCTAAAAATTTGAAAACCATCGTCTCAGTAATAACTTTTTTCGGCAAAAGGTATCTAGCAGGGAGGCTTTGCGGTAGAATTTATTATCTATTATTTTTTTTTGTCTTTTTTATTTGTTATCCGCATACTACCTTTCGTTTTTGTTTGTTTACTTATTTTTCTAGATTATCTATTGCCATTCTTTAAATGGAACGGTCAATACAACATTGCCGCTCAATGAGCGGTCTAAACACCTCAAATGCCTCCCCGGCTAGACGCCTTACATCTTGTGTTGCTTCATTTTAAAATATAGTACTTGGAAATAGCAATACTAAGGTAGTGGTAGTGACACAGAAAAATTTAGTACGGAAAATTATTGATTGCTTCAATATTTTTTCTCCTCACGCTGTTATTACTGGAACAGGATACATATGTAGATTTTTTAATTCAGAAATATTATTTCTTATTAAATTAAAAAAAGAATTTTTATTCAAACAAAATTGGTGTATCATATCCATTATCTCATTTTACTTTTAATGAAAGATTGTAGCGCCGCCATAAATCTACTAGCAAACTGAATTCTTGCACGATTCCTGACATTGCCATCTATCGGTACATTTTAAAACTTTTTCCTTCGCCATGCAAAATTCTATTGTCTCACGAATGTTCAGTTGAAATATCAAATCATTCTGAGCGACAGCTTTAAAATTGTCTATTTATGAAATCGTAAGATTAATTATAGTTAATATAGTAATGTAATATAATTATTATATATATTATTACTATAATGCATTAATTATAATATAAGTAATTTATTAATTTCAGAATAAATGTAGGTTCAACAATGATAACGCTGTTTTTGAACATCCTTTCTGAGAGGTTAATTTTATAATACTTTTAAAACCTATATGTAATAAAAAATAATATAAGTTATTTTTTATGGATGTCAATATTAAAATATTAACGTTTTGTTAAATATTTCTTCCAATTTAAACAAAATTACCAAAATTTTAGACTTAGTTGAGAAAAAAAGTATAGTGCTGCATAAATATTCCAATAATTTTTTTTTGTTTAGTAATATTTTAAAAGGAAATTATTCACTTCGTGTTAATAACACACTGACAAATGTCTACAAAGAAAATAATAATGGAAAATTAATAAAGGTTTCATGTATTATGATTGAAAGTAAGTTATGTAAACAAAATGAGTGTTCATTTAAAGAATTATGAAAAAGAGGAAATATTTTTTTTAAAAAATTTCTTTAATGTTATAGCATCAGTTTTTCCTGCAATGCAGTGACATAAATAATTCTAATGAAGAAACGAGGGGGGAGAACCGATTTATTAAATAGGCGAAGTACGCAACTGACAAGAGGCTCCTGAGCTCTCACATTTTTTAGCGGTATTATGAAAGTTATTTAATTTTATACTATCATTTAATTATAGTGGCCATGTAATTTATCTGCTTCAAATCAAAATTAAATATTGTATAAATTAATTTTTGGATTCAATTTTAGTGATATTTCTAATTACTATTTACAATATATTTATTAAGCTATTTTAAAACTAAAAAATTAGGTGCTTTTTAGTTTTAAAAATTATCCCCTACTTTTATAACATTATGTAGAGAATGTTTTTTACCATTTTGCTTAAATTTACCTTCAAATTTCAGCTCAGTCCTTTTTATATAAGTGAAATAGTGGGATCTACTTTTTAGAAAGGGAGTTAGATAACATTTTGTCAAAATTTGCTAATTAAAACTGACAAATAAAAATTTAATTAAAATGATAAAAAAAATCATGGGTTTTAAAAATTTGAAGACAAAAGGGAGCCTAGAGATTTGCATTGTGTCATGGTCCCTTGAAGATTTATTTAAGTCCTAAATTCTTCTCAAATCGAAAAAAAATCATATTGTTTGAAAACTGGAAAGCGAATGATTAAATTGAGTGTAAATTAATCAAGTCTTGTTTTGTAAGCCTTTTGGGGGGGAAAGCATAAATTATATTAAAAAGAGTGGATCTACATTGTTGAAAAGTGCATTAGTAAAGCTTCATTCATCATGTTTTAATGGCTCATTTTACATATAAGAACGATGTTTAAAAATTTTTAAATTCCTAAATAATAAAGACTACATACATTAATCTACAAATCAATTTTTGAAAATTCTGTTTCATTGTTAAGTAGTAAATTTATGCTCTTCTTTTATAATGTATCCAGAAGGAAATTGAATTTGAATTCAGCTAACATTTGTAATAGATTTTCACGGTAGAAAATGATCAATTAGTGAAATATGATATATTTCTGTGTCATTAGGTTGTCTATTTTTATCCCCTCTGTATTTGCGGTATTATATATATATATATAATAAAAAATCATGTAGCGGACATATGATTTATTATTATCAGAGTACATAATTTTAAAAATATTTGAGTATTGAAATAAAACCTACAATGATAACCAGAAAATTTTTAATTTGTAAGAGCACTTCTACTCTGGATTATTGATTTTTTGAAACTGACTAAACATGCCATATCATAGAAATTTAACATCCGCACTTGGATATGTTCTTAATACTTATGTCATTTCAAAAATTGCTTTTGCAACGATCAAATTTTTTACGAATCGAATTTTTAAAACTTAGATATATCACGCATCCAACTTCAGTCGCATAGCGCTCCCAAACGTCCTCCTGCATTAAAAGCATCAGAGCTCAGAGATTAACAAGCCTGGATTTCGTAAGAAAGCAAGTATAGGCTAGGTATTAATCGAAATTCAGTCTGATAAGCTAAGTAGGTCATGGAATCATAGGTGGATGACTAAATAGCGACTGCAGCATTTAGTAATGATTGTTGTGCTTAGGTAGTCGAAATTTCCAGCACGATCGTCATTAGTGTTAAAAGAAATATCATATTTCTAAAAAAAAATCCTTAATTGCACTATTTGTCGATACATCTCTTCATTAAATATACTTTAATTCAAAAGAAAGACAGCGAGTTTCGGTGCCGTGTAAATATGGTGACCAAGGAATGCAATTGCGATCGAGGCGCCATCTTTGCATTCAGATAAAAAGAGAATTAATAATTATGTTTCAATCAAAGAGATTACTTGCTCTTGAAAAGAAAAGAAAAATATGCTAACAAAAAATTCGAAATTTTCTTTCTGCTTATTTGTAATCTTTATTTCCGCCGAAATAAGCAAGCATTTTGTAATTTTAGTATAATCTACCCGCCCTTGTTAATTACTTATGTACACTGAAATGGTTTGAGCAGAAAATGAATTTATACATAAAGATATTAGATTTCGCTCTCAATTAATTGTTAAAAGTCACTACCCAAAGAAAAGGAGCAACATAGGTCGCAATCTAAAAGAAAATAATAGCAACTGGTTTCAAGTGTGTGCTATTTAGACAGTGGCGGTATCTCACTTCAATATGTTATCTGGAACTAATACAAGGCAGGATTACATCCTACTTCTCGCAGATGCCACGATAATGATGTCCACAAGGGGTTTCATGTAGAGGGGATCCTGAA
Source organism: Argiope argentata (assembly GCA_026289955.1). Taxonomy (NCBI): domain Eukaryota; kingdom Metazoa; phylum Arthropoda; class Arachnida; order Araneae; family Araneidae; genus Argiope; species Argiope argentata. The sequence goes on along the minus strand of JAOUZG010020776.1, from coordinate 2,351,299 downwards.
AAATACGGACGATTTTTTAAATATGCATAACAGGAAAATGGTTAAGGTTAAATAAATTCTCGTAGAAAATTCCTGTGATAGGTGATAAATTTTAACTCCCCCGATTTTAGTATTAATCCAAAAATTTGCTGATAAATGGCACTGCAAGTCCCTTTTAACCTTAGTCACGCATGCAGATCATCAAAATGAGTGAAGCGAACGCTCCTGTAACTGCACAAGTCAACATAGATAATCAAGATACACAATCTCAGAAAAGGTTACCTACTGTTTCGATTTAAAAAGGAGTGTTCTATGGATGGTTGAGAAGTAGAGAGCTTAACAGTATATTCTGCCTGAAATGATGATGTTCTCGTTGGATTAAAGAATTTTTCTTTTATTGGAATTCAACTGCCTGGAGTAGAATATTATTCCAACAAGAAGTTTTCAGCTCAAATTCCACGTTTACAAGAGTCCGCAACAAAATAGTACTGAACGAGAAATTCTAACGAACCGGAAGAGCTACTGGTGATAAAGTCGGAACTGTTGGACTACACCTTTCAGCTATTACTGAAGCAAGTGTAGAGGCCGTTAAGGAAACAATTGAACGTTCATCTAGAATATCCGTCCGAAATACTACAGCCGTTTGTAAAGTTATTAAAACAGTGACGCTTATAATAAAGCGTGCTTAGCCATGTTCCTGAATAAAATTCAAATACACCAACTACTTCATACTGTATATGTAGAGCAAAGGAAACACGCGAATGAATTGCCGGAAATGAGTGACGAAGGCAATATGGATTTGAAATCTATATGGCATATTCATATGAAGCACATTTTCATCTCCATGGATTCGGGAATAAGTCAAACTGGGCAAATTTAAGGAACCGAGAATACCCAAGTGTGTGTTCCTAAATTCTTCCATTCTGAAACAGTATTGACAGCTGTTTTGAGTAGAGGTGTTATAGGACTTTTTTTTAGCATGATACAATGACTTCAAAACGATATATTCAAATTTTGTTAAATCTTGTGGCCCCTGAAATTGCCTCCTTCCGATCATCCAAAACATACTGCTTCCGACATTATAGAAAATGGGTCGAGGTCTCACCAATCTGCAGACATATTCAGTTTCTTATGGCAGTATTGATTACACTGGAGTTAAATTGCACGTCATGGAAAACACAGTTACGATTTCTTACTTGCGAGTCATTCCTAATCTGAATAGTGAGTTTCGCAATCCGCAGTTTGCCAAAGTCCCCAATAGGCGGCTTCGATTTTACCCATTTCATACTGCTCCTTCGAAATGCAGATAAATTTTCATTACCCTAAATATCTAAATAAGACACGATTCGCAGACATTTGGCGCTTAATCGTGCTAATGCTTGCTATTTTCATTAAACATCGATTTGATTAAATTTTTTTTGTTTGCTTAATCAATGCTGAGTATTTGAAATCAAATTTAAATAATGATCATTATGCAAATTTTTTAACTTTTGATTCTCATATGCTAATTAGATTATTTGTTTTGTTTTAAGGCTAAAAATAATAGTAATTAACATATATTTTGAACAGTTTTTAAAATAAAAGTTTTTACAAAACTCGTATGATAATTATTTCTTAAACAGACTTATTGTAGCAAATATAGATTATTTTCTTAAAGCATATTAAACACAACAATTAAATAAATTAAAATATACAACAGGAAATAAATATAAAATAAAAGTCTTTACAAAACTCTTATGACAATTATTTCTTAAACACACTCATTGTAGCAAATATAGATTATTTTCTTAAAGCATATTAAACACAACAATTACCATAATAATTAACATGATAATGTGTAGTTACCAGCATACATGCATTTAAAACAATTAATTAATTAATACGCTGGAAATTGTCAAAGTATAATTAGAGTTTAACTGTTAATTCAAATATTTATGCACATAAGTTTTGGAAATATTGTTAAGAATGAAATTAATTTAGTTTGGTTTTGTTTAATTATATTAATTTCCTGTTCTAAATCAACCCTATTAAGAATGAAATAATTAATCATAGGGGTAAAGTAGTTTTTAAAAATTGATAATATATTTATCTGTAATAAATGCTGGATTTCTGAATTTGAAGCACCAAGAAACATACAAAGAAGCAGAGCACAATTTTCAATAAATAAAAATTTAGTTTCATGTGGACTATAAATAGGAAATTTAAATTTATTTTAACTTATGAAACATATCTTTTCAATTACCATTACATAATTGTAACATTAAATCAATGCATACATTTATCAATATATATTTGAAAATTAGGGCTGTTGATTTGAACTAAACAACAATAAATATCTTTAATTTCTTCTTTCACCAGGCAGGAAATAAATATAATTGAAACTTATCAGGAAATAAAATATATTGCAATTGTTCTAGCTAAATTATCATAAAAAATGTTTATTTTTTTATCTTTTATAACTGCAAAAAAAGGTATTGTTTTGATCTGAACATTAAAAAAATACGTGTAGTATCTGATAGAATTATTAAACAATAATATTTATATTCGTTCATATTCAAGTGTACTTCAATGCAGTTTTTTACATTATGGATTCCTTCTTTTAATAAAACACAGCAGTTTAGAGTATTTGAAAAAATTCATTTTGAGCATTTCAGAAATAGTGGGAGCTGGAAATCAAACATATTACTACAATATATATAAAAAAAGATTTATGTTAATAATTTATTTTGATTTAATAAAATTATTAATGTTTTAAATTATAATGTTAAATTAATAATTTAAAACCATCTAAATTTTGCAATGCTTTTAGTTTATATGATTCATTTTCTTTCACCCATATTCTTTTATTTTAAAAAGATTAGCGCAAATAATTTATGCTTGAAAGTCTTTTTCCTTTAAATGTGACATTTTATTTTTTGATTTCTGCTTATTGTTCGATAACGTTGTAGAGGAACTTAGATATTTATCTATTGGTGAGCAATAATTCATACTGCAGTAACTGAACTCTACTGATTTTTTTTATTTTAAAAGGAAATAAAAAATAATAATACGCAGCAGATGGACATGCCTTATTTCAGAAAGATATATTGTTTCATATTGTGATATTTTATAATAAAATCCAAAATACATCTCTGTGAATAAAAATTCTGGGTCAAATAATGGTTTCAATTGTTACATTCCTAAGAAATATTCGTAACCATGGTTCATTGTAATTTAAATTATATAAAATGTAATTCCATCTTGACATTTTAACACTAACATTATGTTTTTGATCAAACTCTTTTTTAAATGTTTGCAAAAAAATAAAGATAATTTTGATAAACATGATTTTGTTTTAACTATTTCTAATAACCTGAATGAAAATATTGTACATTTTTAAACATCCTTTTTCATATCTTCTTCTTATATACCAATAAATCATAATAACTTAAATACCAATAACACATTATAACTTAATACTAATTACTCATGTAATTTAATAATTAATATACAGAGCACCAGTTATTAATTTAAATTTCTATCCTCTACAACTTTTAAAAATTAGGTTTCAGCAGTTTGTAAAAGTTATATTGGGTAAATAAGATTCTTATTTGAATTAAAGTTGTAAACTCTATCAGACAGATAAGTCTCTATGGTATCATTGAAATATTTTATACTAAAACTGCCATATAATTTATAAATTGCATTAAGTTCAGAACTGTCTTTTAAATAGTGCTGATTCCCAAAGAAGGAATATTTTTAAAAGCATGTACTTACTAAAGACCGCATCTTCCACAAAGATTTCATACACTGCAATCAGTAATTTACTGTTATTTCAAAACAGATCGCATTTTCTTTTTCTTCTGAAAACTGTAAAAAAAAAATTCTATCCTACATTATGCATTTATGCTGTTGTGTAGAGACATTGATTATAAGGAAAAGGCAAGACATACTATTGATTTACAATATATATGTAAATAAATTCGCAACTGCAACATTGTTTGATCATCGAATTTCAATAATCAATAATTCTCAAATATAAAGAGAAAACTAACATCTTATTTAGCTTCGTAAAGGCAATCTTAAATATTGCATGTAAAACCTCCTGGCTAACTAAATAAACTTTATCATAAAAACTCTAACAATTTCACTTTTACATACAAAAATTGATCCTGGAAATTATTTCGGAATTTCTATCATTAATATTAGAAATGCTCTGTTTGGAAATCCTCATTTGAAAACATCATGAGGGTTTATTTTTTTATTGAAAGAATTTTATAGTAACGACATGAAAATATAACTATTCCGTCTGAATTAATTAGGATACTACAGGAAATATATCCAATTTAACCTTTAGTAGTCTCATAAAGAAGTTATTTAATTAATTAAAACAAAATTAAAACTGATTTGAATGAAGTCATTATATCTCTCTTAAAAAAATGTTGATAATTTTAACTGAAACATACCTTAACTGATGGAAAAGGTATATAGATTCCTAGGAACATGATGAAACATAAGTATGAATCACTGAATACATTAATAACTAACTTCGCACAATAAAAGTCTAATCAGCGAACTTTCACTTCTGAAGTCTGATTCTGATGCCACAGATGGCAATGTACCCAGATTGATTACTAACTTAATGTTAAACTTTAAGAAAACATTAATTTTGCTTAAGAAATGTTTGCTTTCTTTATTAAGAGTTCCATATACAGAGAGAGAGAGAGAATTTTTTAATTATAATTAATTATAATTATAATTAAAAAATTATAATCCCATATACAGAGAGAGAGAGAGAGAGAGATTTTTTAAAATTATAATCCATTTTAATTATAATTAAAAAATATAATCCCATATACAGAGCGAGAGCGAGAGATTTTTTAATTATAATTCATTATAATTATAATTAAAATGAATTATAATTAAATTAGAATTTTTAATTATAATTCATTTTAATTATAATTAAAAAATATAATCCCATATACAGAGAGAGAGAGAGAGAGAGAGAATTTTTTAATTATAATTAATTACAATTATAATTAATTTTAATTATAATTAAAAATTATAATCCCATATACAGAGAGAGAGATTTTTTTAATTATAATTAATTGTAATTATAATTATTTTTAATTATAATTAAAAAATTATAATCCCATATACAGAGAGAGAGATTTTTTTAATTATAATTAATTGTAATTATAATTATTTTTAATTATACTTAAAAAATTATAATCCCATATACAGAGAGAGAGAGAGAATTATTTTTAATTATAATTAATTTTAATTATAATTTAAAAAAATTATAATCCCATATACAGAGAGAGAGAGAGAGAGAGAGAGAGAGAGTCTCGATTTGTTTTTGAAGAGTAATATTCTTTTCAACATGTTATATAACAAAATTACTCTGAGTTACTCCTTTTAATTCATTACATTGTCTATTTATTTCTTGAAATTTTAAGAGTTCATTTCTCCTATACAAGGACAATAACAGAGATAACTCTGCAATCGGTTAACAAACTTTGAAGTGAGACCTCTGGATCTGTTGCGAGAAATTTTTGACGACCATCCATATTTAAGTAAGAACCCTCGTTGATTTTTAATTTGCAAAGATTCACAATATATGCAATGTAGTGAAAATTTCATATCAGAATACTTCAAAATGTGTGTGTGTGTGTGTTTTTTGTTGAGAATACTAAATGTCTTTCTGTAGTTTAATTTAATTTACTTTAATTTAATATACAAACAATTGAAAATATAAAGGAAAACTCTGTCTCCCATCTTCTCATATTTGAGCACTTTTCTATTGTTATCATCTAAATTCATTTGAGCTGTCTATAGATATTTTATTCAGCTATGCATCGAAAAATGTTGTTGCTATTTTAAAATGATGTAGAAAGTTTGATATTATACAGTACATCAATTATTTTTTTTAATTTTATTTTTTACTACAGGAAATAAATAGGTAAATTTCTTTTGAATCCTTCTTTGAAGGAGTTCTTGTTATTTGGAAGAATTTTTCCCCTTTTCTTTACATTTTTATATACTACATATAACTTATATCTATTATTCATGTTTCAAATGAAATTATTGCATTTTTTGAAAAATATATAAACATATTAATCCATGGCTGGTTCAATCTTTTCTTTTATTATCTTTCAATCTCACTCTCCAGTCATCACTTTCTGTCAGGTAAGTATTGTTGCACTGTACGAGATAAGTACTGTTTTCTTGTCCAGTGGGTGTCAATTAATAAATATAGAAATCATTTCGCCTTCATCAAGTTAACTGATATGAAACGAATGCCCTTCCCACGCCTTTTTTTTATCCAGTGGTTTTTCTGTGTTCGAATAGTCTCACTACTTTATTTGGTGACTGAAAAATAATTCCTTTCACACTTTCTACATTTGCACGCGAGACCTAGAAATCTAAAGGGTGGCGCTGTCAACGTCGGTAATCAATATTTTAAATTGCATTTTAAATGAATTAAATATTGCTTTAATTGTTGAAATATAATTTTAAACATCAATTTTCACATTAATGTCAGCTAGATTCTTAGTTCATTAAACATAATTTTTACATATGATTAATTTTCCTATATAGAATTAAAGAAAAATTCTATTTGGTACGCCACCTACTTTCTTTTTGAAAATTCTTGTCCTACCAAATTACTCGGGACTTAATTACTTTTTTCATTTAGTTGAAATATATAAATGGAACAATTTAATTCTAAATTGGGAGAATTTATGAAATTATATTATTTTCTCTACGATGCAAGAAACAATTTGCAGATGGGGATGCTTAAAACACAATACTGACATGAACATACAGGAAAAAGATTTTTATATTAATAATAGCTTTGTATCGGAAAGTTTTCAGCTTTTTGATTCATGCACACTCACAGTGATTAACCTAAAGAATCTTTGCTAAACTCCTTGAAGTGTTATAGCTCCGTAACTTTGCATTTCTAATTTTTTCAACTTAGTATTTTACCTGAGTATAATTAATTCTCTCATCGTTTTTATCACCATTTTTGCCAGAACAAAAAAAGAGTAGTAAACTTGAACAACTAAAATTTTATGGTAATTGGGAACACGTTTTGTAGACATTGCGATTTCTTTCTATTTGAATGTAGCATATGAAGTAATAGTGATAATATAAAAAATAAGCTGCAAATTTACCTAAATACATAAGATTGCTCTGAAATTATCATCAAATAACACCGTTATAAATTAATTTATTATATAACCTGCCATTTTCATATTTAATTTCATAATTAAATTATCTCAGTCACAGTGATGCTCTTAAATATCCTAATACACTTCCAATTACCCCGAAGACTATAAAATAATTTAAAACACTTGTTTTATCTTCTGCTAACAGTAAAAAACTTATTTAAAGAGAATAGATTTCAAACTATAAGAAAATATTGATTATTACCTAAAAATTTATTTTACCAATCTGTCCCGAATATCCAAACGTGCTACACTGTTTGAAACTTTTTAATGAAATCGAAAGGAGACTTCAGTTGAGTAGAGATTTTTAATCACTTTTTTTATAAAAATAATTTATATATATATAATTTAAACATAACAATAATGGATCCTTGTTTGCCGTCAGTGTTCAAGAATGCTCTTGTCTTCAAGAGCAGGTGTGTTAAGAGAAGAAAACATTTATACTTAAACAGCGCTTACATTAAGATCGTGATGGATGGAGGAAGTCGCATTACAGGCGCCTTCCGCAAGACATTTCCGTAACCAACTAATACAGAAAAGTTTAATAATATATTTCTTAAAAGATGCACTGAAGTAATTATCTCTCCGCGAGAGAATTTTAATCCATCAAGAAATGATTTTAAAAAAAATTAGAGAGCATTATGAATTTTTTTCTTAAAGAATATTTGACTACTATAATAAGCGTTCAATTAGTATAAAATGTGAAGTTGTAAACCCACAAATGATCTTGTCTGTTAGAAAACCATTTAACTCAACGTAGGCTAATTACTTCTTTGGCCTATCTGCTAAAAATTAGTTTATATAAGGACGTAATCAAAAGTTGGTGAAAAAAAATTTCCATGGAGATTCTAAAATAAAGATATACGACAACAGGCCCCTACTTTTGGACGTTGGAACTAAATCACTTGTCTTCATCGCTGAATATTCTGTCCCTACTTTAAATTTTATAGCATTAAGAAACATCCTGGAATCATGTTTACCTTGAAATTTGTCATTATATTCCATTTTTTTATATTCAAATTCATTTTATATTCTTTTCGTGCAATTGATTGTTAATGAAAGTTGTTGTTGATTTCTTTTAAAATGTTGTATAGAAGTTTTCATAGTGATTTTTTTAACGCAGAAATAATATTTATTTCACGCTTCTATATAAAATAATGAAATTTTCAGATTTTACAAAAATATTCTATGTAATAGTAATAATAGTAACTGCCGTAATCCACAATCTTAAATAATTTTGTAAAAATGTGGTTATGCTTTTATTTTTGTGCTTAGAGTACTTTTATATTTATCTCGTATGATCCTGTTCCGTTTTTTTAATATATTGATTCTTTAATTATGTAGACATTTGTTATGGAATTTATAATTTCGCTAAATAATTTGCATTAACCTTGTTAAGTATTTTGGATGAATATTTTAAATTAGCTTTTAAAAGACTCATTTCTTGTATTCTCAATAAAAACTTTATTTAATAAACCCTTTCATTCCCCCCTCTAAATACCATGATATTTTAAATTAACCTGCTTTTTCCGTGTTTTAATGATCGAATCAATTTTACATGACATGTTTTAATTTTAATAAATGTTTTAATTATAATATATGTTTTGATTTTTAATTCATGTATTAAATTCTACTTATACGCTACTTAATTGTTACTTATGACACTTACCATGGACAAGCCCGGCTGATACATCAGCAGATTTTAAGGTGAAGATACGCATCTCTTGTTTTTCAAGTAGCGCCATCTAGGGCCCAGAGTACGACTGAGCTACAAACAAGTCACAACCCTTTTTAGGGGGCGGACTTCATGCATATGCATTCATTCATCTCAGATCGTATTTAGGTCTGGAATATTTTACTCGGATCTAGTGGGATTTTCTTTACTAGTTTCTGCCGGACTTGTTCTTATTAGAACTTTTGTGGAATGGCATCCCTGGAAAAGAGGAGGCTAAGAGGATCTGCGTCGAGGAGACAAGCATGATCATCGACGAACAGACTTCCACATACCAAAACTGTAAACGCAAACATGAATTAAAGGGGCGCCTTCAACAACGATATCATAACAAAGCTTAAAGCAGAGTTTGAAATGCTAGCCAAGAAGGCTGATCAATCACCATTTTACAGGGAAGCATACCAGCTTTCAGCTCATATGCAATCTGAAGCTATGAAAAGTCAGGAGCATAATTGAGGTGAGTTAAATTCAATTCCGGCATGTGAGAATGTAGAGCAATGTGGCTTGGCTAGGAGAAGTAATATCCCCCCCCCCCCCAGAAGAGAGGAATGAAAACGCTGAGGTCACGTTGGTTCATAAAAAGAGGGCGGCCAGAAGCACCCCTAAGGATACACAAGAAACCGAAATCAGTACCCAAAATAGATTTGATAATTTACTTCAGGACGAAGATGTAGCTACTCCTGTTACCAATGAGCAGGCTTTTACCCCCCTCCCCCGCTTAAATTTTCAATGGGCTACCACAAAATGTTGGAAGTTTTTTCTTTTCTTTTTTTCTTTTTCTTTTTCTTTTTTTTAAACTAAATTTGGACCCACAAACAACAGATTAAGCAATGGATTTATAAAAATGTACTCCCCAAGACAATAAAACCTACCAGCAAATCCATGAATTCTGCAAAAGTCAAAATTTTGAGCACTATGTTATTAGACCAAAAGTTTCTAGACCAGTTGAAGTTATAGTAAGACGGCTCCCCATAAATACATTCACTGGGGTTATCAAAAAACCATAAGTAGAGCAGGATTTCTCTGTTGAAAAAGTGACCCAGATGACACAGATTAAATCACGAAAATCGCTGCCACTCTTTCTTGTCGTCCTGCAGCGTATCGCTAATGTACATGAAATCTATAATATTGAACACATCAACTACTTAAAGGTCACAATAGAGGAATATAAAGGGAGAAATGAAATTTCCCAATGTTTGAAATGCAATCATTTCGGCCACAGGTCCAATGCCAATGATGTTAGGTGTTCTTTATAAGCTCCTAGGCCTTTTATCTTCTGTTCGGCTGATTTGGTGAATGAGTACTAGACAAATTATGTTGAGTGTAAATTTTTAAAACATTTAATTGACATTTTTGGCTTGAATGGGATTAAAATAATAACTAAGTAAGGAAGTACAGAATTGGATAAGTTAGATAAGAGAGAAGAAAAAAAATTACAATAACATTTATTTTGAATTAACTAATTGGATAAATTATCATATTTAAGCTAAAGCATTATTTTACTTTATTTTCAGCTTGTCATTTATTTTTGTAAGCTTGAGATTAATTGATGAAAACATTCTATAAAGAACCTATTTAAACAAAATTATGAATAAATTAATAACAATCGAATAAGTAAGAACCTTAACAGGACTGTTATGGATAAACAGTCTAAAAAGCGTATCGATTTTTGATGTAAAGAAATAGAGAATTTGCATAAGCAGATTGTAACTATTTGTTCTTATTTCTTAACTTCACTCTTAATCAACTCCACATTACTGATAGAACACATGATATCGAAAAACTAATCTGAATTCCTTGAAAACAGAACGTGAAGTAAAAACAGGCTTAACAGAAACAGATTCAATCATACTTAAAGTTTGTATTAAGGATTATAAAAGAAATACGCTTAGCTACAATAATTTGCATCTCATCCATTTAAATATAGTACCATCTTGGATCGAAAAATATATTTAAAAAATATAGGAGGGGGAGAATGAAGGCATATATAAGACAGACGGCATTCGCTTGGAATAGATAACGTGCAGAGCGACGATTTTCAACCAGCTTCTCGAACGCCTAACCGAGATGGCTTATGCAGGAGCGAGAGATAAAGCAGCAAAGCCGTATCTCTCGGATCTCACGATTGTCGAACTTCCATTATTATATAGGCATTTCATTCGAAATGCCCATGTAGTGCTTCAAGAGAAACACTTCAAAAAGAGAAGATGAATGGTTGTGCTTATTTTGTATAAAGCTAGAATTTTTAGAAATAGTGGTAAAATATCTTATGTAAGAAATAATGTTTTAACACTTTTTTTTTAAAAAAATTTCTTGAGGAAAGGTAACCAAATATTTCTGCCTGAGAGATAAATATTTTCCTGCATTTTTACGAACGCTATTTTTAATTGATTTACCAAAATGTAAATATTCTCCTTCCGACTTCGGTAATCAGTAATGTTCATTAAATGTTATCTACTTCTGAACACACATATCCATTCGTTAATCCTGATTTGATTTTTGGAAATAACTAAAATATATACTTCATCACACATTAACGTGTTGAAAATAATTGCAAATATATTTTGTCATTTTTATCAGAAATTAGCATTACCCTCTACGAAAAGAGCACTCCACACTTTTTGCTTTCGAAAAATATTTTCATTGACGTTATATTTGAACCAAGTATTACACAGGCAAAGAGGGCTATGCCTATGTAATACTTGGTTCAAATATAACGTCAATGAAATCCGTTATTTGGAAAAAAATGGACTATTAGCATCCTCTATCAGAGAACAGAGTTAATGGTTGAGAGAAACATTTCTGTTGGTGTGAAGGTAGTCATTTACTGCCAGTTTGCAAATGGCTTATAGGTCAAATTGTTATAGTGTATTTAGGTTCCGATCATTCCGAATTAATATGAGAACAGTAAGGATTGAAACTGAAACGGCTGAATTTAAAAGAGCAATCACGAAAATTGTACTCCCAATTGAATGAGACACTTTTAAATGGTGGGAATTATATTACTGCTTACATCTTAGAAATAATTTGTTTATTTATATGTAATATGAAAATTTTGATTTTTACTGATGTTATACGTATCTTAATTATCTTAGATTCGTGTTTGTTAAGATTTAATTTTTCCTAGAACTTTATTGAAATTATCTTAATTAATCCTCGGAAGTGTGTTAAATTTTTTGATTAACTATGTTGAACTGGCGCTGCGATCGTAAAAATGGGCATGCACTATAGTTTTCTAGTATTCGAATCCATAAAGCGTTGTTGAGTGTCGCTGAGCTCTAAAATGTCGCATCTCAAATAAAGTTATGAAATTAAAATATTGTTTATTTTTTATGCATTATGATACAGTTCATGTTTTAAAAAGCACCTCTTTTGCTGCACAGCGTCGTAAAAATTTTAAAATTTCATTTGTATCGAATTCAAGAAAAGTGGTTAAATGGCTTTGTTAACTTAAACAAACAAAACCATAGAATTTTAAATATTTTTAAAACCCAAATATCTGTTCCTTTAAAACACGAATAAAATTTAGACGATTTTCAAAATATTCAAAAATTATTCGAAATATACCAAAGATATGGTTAACAAAATTTAAGAAAGATAAAATATTTTTTATTTTCTATATTGTTAAATTGCATGCATACATTTTCTAGAAACTTTCTTTCAAATCATAATTTTTTTTTCAATTGAACAGAAAATCGTTTTAATTGATCAAGTTACATTTATTCTGTATCTTTCAACACTAAATAAATTAATACTTATTTTGCATATTGAAGGCAAGAAAAATAATTGGAAAAGAAATGCAAATTCTAAAGACTAAAATCATTTGTGAAAATATTTTTTAACATTTTTTAACCTTTGTCGAAAATTAACCCATTGCACTCCAAAAAATAATTAGATGCAAAATTATTCACCTAATACAAAGATTTGTTTATTGCTATGAAAAATAAATATACATAATTCTTTATTTCAATTTCTTTAAAAAATTAATCTACATTCCTTGCCCATTATGTCGGCGTTTTTAACAATTAAATTTGAAAAATAAATAATAAAAACGTCAAAATAATGCACAATCTTGAATGGTGAGTCAGAGGTACAATTAAAAACAAAGGGTTCAAGTTTGATCTTGTAGCAATAAATTAAAACAAATGATGGGCAATTTTATTCAAGAAGAATACTAATTTACAAAGTATCATAAATACATGGATTTTAATGACGTGAAAAATTTATATATAATAAATTTAAACTTACATCATGTAAAACTGATTCTATAATCATATTTTCTTCCAGATGATTAGACTTTTTCAAGCTTGATATCAAAACCCTGGATTCATCAGAAAAATTTAAAATACGATAATAATTTTCAGAAAAAAATTAGGAAGGGATTTGTTAAATAATATATTTATTATGAATTTAAAAAATGCATCTTGTGAAAATACATTAAAAATATCAATCCAAAATACTTAAGGAGATAAATTCAACTTATTTAGTAAAATTGTAAACTCATTGAAAAATTACTTCATAATTAAAGAATCAATGAGCTAAAAATGGAACAGGATCATACGGGATAAATATAACATCATACTGAGCACAAAAATAAAAGTATTGACCCATTTTTAAACAGTTATTTAAGATCCAGAATTAGGGCAAGTTATTATTATTATTATTATATAGGTTAATTTTCAAAAAGTTATCATTATTTTGCATACAAACATGAAATTAAATTTTCTTCTATGTAACAAAGAAAAATCATTGATAAAGTTTCTAAATAACATTTTAAAAGAAATCAATAACATCTTTCAATAACAATCAATCGCCCCTGAAGATTATAAAATGAATTGGAATATAAGAAGGCCTTCAAAGTTTTTTAGTTGTTTTTATTTATTTATTCATTTTTTTAAATCA
>JAOUZG010020776.1:2302758-2337075 GCA_026289955.1 Argiope argentata | reverse complement strand
ACTATTCCTATTATATGTATAGAAAGAAAAGCACAAATGAAACAGAAAAATTGAATAATTAGTTGTATGTCTAATGGCTGCACGAGAAGGGGGGAAATAATAACTAGAATCCCACATGACAAAAAAATTAATTTTCATTTTATTTGTTTTAAATTTATATAACTCATTAAGATCAAATTCTTCTGTCTAATTCAACATAAAAAATAACATAATAATCGTAATTATTTCATAATTTTTATAAATGGCTGCTTTTATTCTTTTACAATGTAAAATATCCATATTTAAATATGCTTAAAAATTCTCTAAATTTTTTTAAATTTGTTTTTTTATATATATATACTATTTTCCAAAACTCAAAATTAACAATTACCATTTTATCAATTTTTAGTTTTTTAAAAATAAAACTTATTTCTTAACTTATTTTCAATGTGCACGAGCTTTCTACAACACAATTAATCCCGCATTTCTATGTAAAAATGCTCTAAATTTGAAAATAATTCAAGTGTTCCTTCAGGCGCGTGTCAGATGTCCCAGAACTGAACTAAAAAGCTCAACATAGCTTTACATTATTCTACGAAAAGCGTTGTAAAAGTTCGGTTCTGTATTCCAGATGATCATTTATATTCCTAAGTTGCTATTCTTAAGATTTTCCTCTCGCAACTTTTATCCTCTAAGCTGAATTTTCGGAGCAGCCCCTGGATTCTTCATTGAAACGTTAGCAGTATACGAATTGAATAAGACAAGGAGAGACAGTATGAAAAAGGATACGATTTCATGTAAATTTGTAGGCTTGAAGCTAATTGTTGATGTTGTTAAAAAGGGTTGAAGTATGGTTCTTTGCAATAAAATTAAATATTTTTATAGCCTTGTTTTATTCTTAACTTAAGAGTCCTTTTTTTATTATATAATAGCACCCAAATATAAACACCTGTATATGATCATTCATATTTCCTTCATTGCTAAATTTTCAGCTCGAAGAATTAATACATTTTTATTTGTTAATGCGGAAAAAGAAATATATTTGAGTTTCCATGCACTTAATGTGGAGTATAAGTGAGAGAGAGAAGGAGAGAGAGAGAGAGAGAGAGAGAGAGAGAGAGAGAGAGAGCATTTAATTGAGAGTGTTCCAAACATTCTATAGATACCTAGTAAGCAATGGCGGTTGTTAACCATTTGCGCCATTGTATTGTGGTGTCCGATTTCAATAAAATGATAAATTTAATTTCACTTTTAACTTTTTTTAAACCTGGTACAGGTTAAAAAAGTGCTTCTTCAGGAATTCTGTATTTTAAAGAATCAGATAGCTAACTTGGCTCTGGCAATTTCACCTTAAAGTTCAATGAATTTTATAATGTTTTTATTTTCAAATAGTGAACAAAAATTTTCCATTAAAATATTTTAAGGAAAGAAAAAATACCATCTTAAATAGTTTCATAATTATTATCTGAAATTATTTTTTACGCCAAATACTAAAACTTAAAATTAATTAATATATAGCTCAAACATTTTGTGTTTATGCTGTTCATGTATAATTAAATTTAATTGCTGTATATAAATTTATCAACAAATAAAGAAAGTGTAACGATGCTAATAATTACTCATAAATTTAAAGCTATTTTAGACAGTTTACTTAAGGAAGAAATAAAAAAAATTGAACGAAAAAGGATGGTTGCAATTCGCTTAAGCGAAAAGCAACCATCGTTCAGTCGTTTCCCACTTTCTGCTACTTCAGGCTCATAGAATAGAAAGCATTCTTCTCGAAAGCCCCTGCGCAGGCCTCTAGCCTTTTATCGATTTTTGAACGCACCTGGCAGCTGATTCATTGATCTCCAGATCTACCTCAACCTCTACACCGTTTCATTCTTTCTAGTTCAGAAAGGGAGCTGCGCTTTCGCCTCTCTTTGTATTCTACCGGCGGTAGATCGGGTTTTGAATAGAATTTTTCCTCTCGTTTTGTCATTGACTGATCTCTTGTCCTAGGCGGCGATATTGCGAGTGGTTTGGATTTGGAATTTTTATTGTAACGTCTAGAGCGAAGAGGAGAAATAGACGCGAGAAAATGAAAATAACTTAATTAGAATCTTTAATAACATAAATGATATCTTAGAAAAAAATTATATCGCCAACTAAGAGAGATATAGGATGAGTTGACAACGAATAATTTATGGAAACAACAAAATTCTCTCATTGTACTAGAGGCGGATTTCCGTTTAGGTCTTTAGGCTACAAAGTTGAGAAGGATCCGCTGTTGGAGTGATTAAAAAAAATTAATCATTCTGATCACCAAATAAATAAGCTTTTACAAATACAAATTCTATGAATAATAAAATACTAGGGTAATATTAATACTTTATTAAGTATAATTCATTGAATATGAAAACCTTTTCGGTAATTATACTCGACCTGGACGTTCTGATTCATTTGAAGTATTAGAATGTCATACATTTGTTTGAATTTATCTATTAATTTTTTTTGTTCTACTAATTGCTTTAATTTATCTCCCTATCATATAGGCATATGTACCATGACTAGTATTAAATAAATGAATTCTTGCAAAAATCTATAGGCACAGAATATTCAATGTGCTCCAAGTGAAGAAAAAAGTCAAATAACCGTATATCCAAAGAGTTCGTCAGCATAACTGTCCCTTTAGGTCTTAATACATCCACTTTGTTATAAAATATTTATGGAACCTCTACTTCAGTAATAATGTGTGCACATTTGGTCAATGGGTAACTTAGAATCCTGATAAATAAATAAAAACGAATACATTTTTACAAAGTTAATAAAATAAAACAAGATTTACCTCAAATAAATTATTAACGTGTTAAAAATATATTGAAATGTGAAACCAAATTATCCAGGAAAGAGGCGCATCAATGGGCATTGTCTAGATCCGCAAAGAACTTAAATCCATCACTGCAATGTCTGCAACTAAATGACACATTAGGTGAAGAGAAAAAGTAGAAAAAAAATGATTATTTTATCTTTACTACCTTACTTATACAAAAGGTTTTCTTTAACTGTCTCGCTTTCTCATCCAACTCGATTAGATTTTATTTTTGTTTTTTTGTTGCCTTGAAAGAAACTTACTTGGGGAAAAAATACATTATTCATTCATCTTTTTAGAAGAAACTCATATATATATATATATATATATATATATATATATATATATATATATATATGCAAATTTCAAAATTCAACATCAATACTTATCAATTCCAAATTTTAGGTTATTTAAAGAATCTTTTTTAATTGCCTTTTCACTAGAAATAATTTTTAGCACTGCTTGTTTCTGAGTTAATAAAAATATACCAAATTACAATACTGATCATACTATTTTTATAGATATAGTTTTACGTAGCAAGCATATAAAATTAGAATTTTTCTTTACTCATTATTAAGCTTATATATGTAAATATTTTATAGAAAGAACAAAATAGCCTCTGGAATCAAAATTTAATTTTATTATCTAAAATTTACCAGTTATTAAGGAAATTGTATTGGAGTCCCTGAGTAATAAATCTACTGTCACAATTGAATGAATACATTAAGCAGATTTTTTAAATAAAATATCATTTTTATTAGTATATTTATAATTTACAAAGCACAAGAGAATTGAATCAATATTATTAATAATATTTAATATTAAAACGGAAAAATACAAATTAGAATGGATGGCAAAAATTGCAATATAGTAATGTGTTTGTTTTAATAATATATACGAAATATATAAACACTTACTACTAAAAAACATATACTGATTATATAAACGTAAAGGGATTATACATATAAATTATTAAAATAAACAAAAGCAACCTTTTAAAAAATCACCCAGTTTTTCTTGATTTTAAACAAACAAAGGAATTGGATGGAACATATATATAAATATAATATGCAAAGAGTTTGTTTTAATGAAATTACTGAAACTATCTTTGTGAAGAGAGTAAATTGAATCTTCTGTGTTTGAGGAAAGGGGAATCAGATTGTTCACGATATTTAAATAATAATAATAATAATGTACAAAAAATAATTTTGGTACTCCTAACATTAAAACAATTTTGCTTGCAAATAAAAAAAATACAAAAATTAATTCAAAGATAGGAAAAAGAATTTGATTGCTCTCAGTGCAGTCTAAAGCCAAATTAACTCGCAAATCAAGATGAATCATGTATATGCTTTTAAGGGAGAAAAATTAATATTCCAAATACAGGTGAACTCAAGTTGAAATAAAAATTAAACATGACCAGTAAAAAAGAGACAAAAAAATACAAATGATATTGCTTGATACAAATACACATTAGATTTCCAATTACATTGAGGTGACATATAAACCAAAAAATGTGTTGTGTTTAATGCAAAATAATAAAAAAAATAATACAAAATAACACTAATATCAAAATAATCCGTTTTTCCCTTTGAAAATTTAGTTAAAAAGATATTTGAGAATAAAAAGTAAGAGAAAAATCAAAGCAATCATCCTGTTTGGAGAACGTTTCAGGCAACACAATATAGCATAATGCTTACTTAAAAAAAGTATATTTTCTACGAAATCAATTTAAAAATTTGCGATTGTAAGTTAGTTTTCATTTGACAATGATTAACGGTAGAATTTTTATATTTCTGGGATTACATTTAAATGGAGATATAAAATTAATAACAAATATTATCACAAAAATTCAATGTAAAGAAAATTTACCTATTCAAAGAATAAAAATCCTAGTCAAAAAAGACAGATTTAGATAGATGATGCAATACAATTATGTTTTAAATAAATCATTTCAGATGTTTGGAATAAAATATAACAAAAACGCATAGAACAAATACATTATTCTAGATAAAATAATCTCTCAAATATCTAGAAAACTAAACAAACTTGTATAAAGAAAAAAAATGTTATAAAATAATAAAAACATTATATTGTTCACGAAATATATATGAAAAAGCATTGTTTGCAATATTCCAACAATTAAAACATATTTTAATGGATATAAAAAATACACAGCATAATTTAATAACAGAGGAAAAAACTATTATAATGTAGCAAAAATTTTTTCAGAAGAATAAAACACATTATATTATTCACAGAATAAATGTGTAAAAATATTGTTTGCAACATTCTAACAATTAAAACGCTTTTGAATGCATATAAAAAGTTACACAACATGATTTAGCGACAGGTTAAAGAGCATATAGATATCTAATGTCAATTCAAAGATCACATTACTCTTAATTCAGATGAACTATATTTAAGTTACCGGTACTTTTCCATTAGCCAGCCTCAAGTGAAAAATAGCCAAATAATGTAAAATTCCGTCACATTTCTTTGTCTATTTTTTGCTTGCTCCCGGTAAACAGAAAAGAACCAAGTTACAAACAGAGAAGTATCATTAAAAAAGTAAATTTAATTTAAAATAAAATAAATAATATTTCTAGCCATCTAATGTGCAGAAAATACCACCGTTTCACGAAAAAGTATATTATATCTGAAATTATGCTAAAGTGTAATTTTCAAAATAAGAAAAAAAAAATCGTTGAGTTTGTTAAAGCAATCTACAGAATAATAAATTTTGAAAATCTGTAATGATATCTAAGCTTAATTGCACAAAAAATATAATTAAGACAAATTTTTTGAATGTTTTGTTTTATCGTAAATTACACATTTCTGATCCAAAATGTGGTTCAATGGAATATTAAAAATTATAGAATTGTAAAAATAAAAGAAAATGCAAAAAAATACAGAAAAAGTTTAATGTTAATTAAAAGTTTCAATCTGGACTGAAAAAATACAGCAAGAACAATTTTCCAGAATATCATTTATTTGACAGAGAATAAAATTAATTTTATTTTCAGAAATATATTGGATTAAAAAAAATAATTTAAAAAGAAACTCTGCAATAAAAAAAATTCATATCTTAAATAACTCACTGAAATTGAAATGACTCCGAAAGAAATAACCGAATTTGAACGAAATTTTTAAAAAATGAAAGATATCCCAGAAACATATATATAACACACTAAATTCAAAACTGAAGAAAATTATTTATAATATTTAGTATGAAATAAAATGCATCAAACAGTCAAGTAAATTGCTCAAAAGAAGAAATTTTTCCAGGTGGAAAAAGAAATTTTGTAAAGTTATGAGAATATTCTGCATTGGAAGAAAACCATTAAGTTTGTCCATGATGAAGCAAAATGAAGTAAAAAATATGAAAATCAATTAAAATAAACCCATTTAATGGTACCCTTATGATTCTTTAGCTTACAATATATATAACGTACCTTGAGCTTTGAATTTTCATACTATACACTTGAGAAATCATTTTAATTTCCATATAAATGTATATCATTTTAATTCAGATATAAATTCATATAAAACTAATGTTGTTGTTGGGACTTATGACACTTTACAAGCTCCCTGACGATTAACTGTCAACGACTTAAGCTGACTGAGCGTCTCTTGTTTTTTCTGCAGGGCCAAGCTGTATCAAGAGCACAACTTAGCTATTCCATGCGTCACATTCACTTCCACAATTTCTTTTTGCTGGGGGAAGAGTACATTAACACACCTCACAAATAAAACACAGAAGAAGAGCAACCATACACTATGGTAGGACGATGTTATATAATTACTAATATAATTCTATAAAATATATATTCCATATCAACTCTGCAAAAAAGTTTAACCGATTCTGCCTCACTAGTTTTTCATAGAAATTTCAACAATTTAATATAACTGACACTTTTAGTGATTTTGTAGCCTTATATAACGTTGGTGTTAAGAAACAATACTAACTATATAAACAAAATTGTTTTTACATGCTTAAATTAAGTAAATTTTAGTCATTATGGTATATCTAAATTAGAAAATAGATGGATATAATTTCGTTCTATTGGAAAAATTTCCTCATAAAATTTCAGATATCATCGTTTGCTATAAAGTGTATTTATTATAAGATTAACTTAATTATTTTTTGCTGCATTTCATTTTCGAAAATTCCATTTTTATCAAGTTAAAAATATCTTTGATCTCTTCCGTTAGAAAAAATCATTAGATCTTACATACATTGTCCAATCATCCGTTCCCGTTTATTTTTAAATGCGGAAAAGTAATTTTTCCATACAACGCTAATCCTGCATTTATATGTTGCATAATTTTGTTTCTGTATTAAATTCGTTAAGTGGTGTGTTTTATGTGTGCATGAATTTCTTATACGGTGACTAGAAATTAAAAAACTAAGGAAGTATAGTTATCCTTTTGATTAAAAAATTTCTTTATTCTAAGTTTAGAGCATTTTAGCTACTGAATATATTAGTCATTTATATGATACTAATTAGCCTAAATATTCATTTATAGATACCAAATATAGTTTTGAAATGAATATCAGTTAATTATAAAAAGAAATCTAAAACAATTAAATTTTATTCCAAAATAACACATTTGAACTAAACTATTAGGTATATACGATTCTAATTGATCTAAGATAACTTGGTAATTTAAATTAAACTATTTGTTAATTGTTAGTTATTAATTGCTTTCAGCTAATTAATAATAGAATTGAACAGTTGATGAATTTCTTATAATTTAAAATTAAAATATCCGAAGCTTTAAACTTCCGATAATCAAATAAATAATTCATATACATATAAAATAAATCGTTTAACAAATATAATATAGTTGTAAAATACACCAAATCTCATACTTAAAAATCTGGTATTCACGTTTATATTTAAATATGAAAGCTTTTTTTTATAAACTTTTTGTATATAAAACTAATTTTTATTGCACTGAATTGCACATTTCTTCTTCCCAAATATATGAGGGCTAAACTTAGTGATTCGATGCCCAATGGTCTATTAAACAATAAAAAATCTTTATGTATGATTGCTTTTGCATGTACTATAAATTGGTTGTATGAAAGGAAAATTCATAAAACTGTCAATCAATAGCCGTGTCTAGAAGCCGGTTGGGTTACTGATATGAATTAGTTTCCACAAGAGGTTGCAGCATTTTAAACGTTTTATTAAAATGTCAGATTTTGCGAAATTTAAGATGATATTTAATGCAATTTTGAATACTTCTTGACAAGTCCTTAAATACAATTTCATGCGTTTTCATTCAGCCTGAATACTTTTCACGTTATTTTTTTTATGAAGAATGAATTTCTTTTTAATTAATTTATTCAAAAATGTATAATAAAAATCAAGTGCGATTAACATTTCTTCTTATATAAGTACTCATTTCAAAACAATAATGATTTCTTGTGTAATTTACAAAGTAATTTACTTTACGTAATATAACTATTTGCAAATTAGTTTGATTTCATCAATTTGTTCTTTATAACTTCTTGATTCATTTATTTTATTCAATGAGTTCAAATACAGAAATATATGCTACTTAAATGTAGGCACTTAAATAATGTTTCTGAAGTTTGCAATGCATTTAAATGAGGTAAGTGCTATTGGAATGATTTATAAAGAGGGAATCATGACAAAAGCAATTCTTGAAATTCCACAAGTATTAAGAAAATATCCAAATACAGTTGTTAAGTATTCATGAGATGGCATGTTGCATCAGTTTTAATGAATCAATTTCCAGAGTAGAAGTGTTCTTACAGATTTAAACTTTTATGGCTATCATCGTAGATTTAATTTAATGTTCCGACATTTTTTAAATATTTACTCTGGTAAGGATAAATCATTTGTCTGTTACCTGACTTTTCATTTTATATAAGAAATACTGCTAGCACAAAGGGCATAAAAAGAGACTGCCTAATGACATAGAAATATATTGATATTTTACAAACTGGTCATTTGCTGCTGAGAACATCTATAACCGATTTTAGCTTAATTAAAACTCATATTTCTTCTGGATGCGCTGTAAAACAAGAATCGAAAATTACTGCTGAAAAATAAAAGAGAATAAAAAATTTGATTTATACATTACTATATATATTCTATAATATATATACTATAGAATATTAATTCCAGAATTATTTTTTAAAAATATCGTTCATATATGTAAAATGAGTTACTAAAACTCAAGATAAATAACGCTTTAGTAATGAATTTTTCAACATTGTAGATTTACACTTTTGCTATAACTTTTTACTCACAAACCACACTTGTTACCCACAATGCTTTTAAAACAAGATACCTGATAAATTTATATTGAATTTAATAATCGTTTTCCATATTTCAAAAAACGTGACTATCTCCAATTTCAGAAGAATTCAAGACTGAATTAAACCTTGCAGTGGCCGTGAATCAATGCAAATCTCTGGGCCCCCTTTTCCAGACAGGCATTTTAAATTCAATATTTTTTATTCATTTTAATTTACTTCTTATTCAGCAGTTTTAAGTAGCAAATTTTGACAAAATACAATCGCAAATTCCTTTCTAAAAAGTCAATATCAATTTTTCATTTATATAAATAGGATTTGAAAGTAACTTTTAGCTAAATAGAAAAAATATACAACTTTGTTTTTAACATACTCTAAATAGTATTATAGATGTAGGGGATATTTTTCTAATTTCAAAAGCACCTCATTGTTTCGAGTTATAAAATAGTATATTAAATAAATTGCAAAAGATAATTAGAAATATCGCTAGAATAGAGGCAAAACATAATTTACACAATATTTGATTTTGATTGTCGAATGGAATTTAGTTTGCCGAAGGGAAAAAGTTTCAAAATAAGACAAAAGATGGCGCTGCCAGAGATCGTGCAAACATTGAACTTGTTTTTTGATTTATGGCGTCGCTACAATCTTTCATTAAAAGTAAAATAGAGACAATGGATATAGCACGTCAATTATTTTTGAATAAAGATTCTTCTTTAAATCATATAAAGAATAATGTTTCTGAGTTAAATAAATTACGCATGCATCGTTTTCCATTAATAACTATATAAGGGCGAATAATATTAAAACAATAAGTAAGGATTCGTCATTACATAGTTCTATCTCGCTACCACTCTTTTAGTAAAGTTTCTATTTGGTAGTATATATTATTAGCTGAAACTCAAATTATTAGGTGTCCGACTGGAAGGCCTTTGTAGTGTATAGACCGCTCTAAGAGTGGCAAAATTGTATTGACCGTTCCGTTTATGGGAATGGCAATTGATGACATAGGAAAAAAAAAAAGAAAAGACCAAAAAAATAGCAAAATATAAAAAATCTACCGCAAAGCCATCCGTTGGATGCCTTTTGCAGAAATAAGTTATTACTGCGATGATGGTGCGTACATTTTTAATCTTCTATTCAATCCATTATTGCAGGAAAAATGGTTGCATTCACATCAATTTTTTAAAAAATTATTTTCTCTTCTCAAAACTATTTGAATGAACAATTCTTTCTTTTTATGTAATTCATTTTCATATGCACTAAATAAAACCTTGATTAAATCTCTAGTATATTTTTGTTCTAGATATTGAAATGTATAATTTCCTATTAATATATTGTTAAATAAAAAGATGTATTGTAATACTTATATAACTGCTGTATTTTTTTTCTCAAAATAGGCTACTATTTTGGTGATTTGGTATTAAATCTGAGGGAATATTTAATAAGACAGGAATGTCTGAATGCTACTATGTATAAAAAATAATCTGAGTTATTTTTATGTATCATTTATATTTTAAAATTATTTCAATAACAACTTCTCACAAAGATGTTTTAACCCTACTAAAGTATAAAAATTCGATTATCATTGCTCATAATTCATTTACTTTGAAATTAATAAATTACTGATATAGATATCAATTGTGTAAAAAAGTGTTTTTCATCTTCTTTTATTTTTGTATGATGATACAAAATGAAGTGAATAAAAAAAAAAAACCAGTTTGTAGATCATGTCAAAGCAATTATACGTAAAGATTATTTAGTATTTAATGCATTTATTTTAATATAGAATAATCTTTTATTTAATGTTGATTGATCATGAGTAAATACATTTTAATTTGCATAATATATATTTGAGAAATTATCTTAAATTGTATTTATGTGTATGTTATTTGAAATAAGTAGAGATCTCAAAAGATTTGTTTCCTTCAACCACATATATATTAGAAGCAAGCATATAGATAAAAAAAAGTTTAAATAATTCTGTTTTCAAAAATTTTCACAGAAACTTCATCGATTTTGATGTTTTATTTTACAAGATAGACCAATGTACGTAGAGTAACCAAATTTAGAATAAATATATTTGGGTAGAAAAAATGTGCCATCATTTCGATCCAAAAAATAATAAAGCATAAAAATAATGCAAATTTCATATATTTAAGAAATTAATATTAAGAAATTATTATGTACTAAATTAATTAATAGTTAAGAAAATTTAATTAATTTAATTAAACACACAACTTAAATAGTTCTTTATGATGCGTCTTTATATTGTTAAAAATGTAGAGTAGGTCTAAGATATCATATACGTTTTATAGTTAAGATCTTCCAATTATATTTATGAATGAAAATATGATGTTTTCATATATAGGTATGAACGTGAATACTGTATTTTTAAGTATGATATTTGGTGTATTTTATAAATATATTAGGGATATTAAGCGATTTATTTTGTATTTATATGAATTATTTGATTTTCGAACATTTTAAATCTTTGGATATATTTAATTTCAAATAATTAGAAATCATCTGTTAGATTCTATTATTAATTTATGCATAATTAATTAGCTGTAATATACGTCTAAATAAACCGTTTATCTTCAAGCAGTTACAAACGAAATGGAAGGGGAAATAAGAACTAATGAAAAAAATGTTGTTGTTACTTGTGACACTTGCCATGGACAAGCCCCCCACTGTACAGCAGCAGATTTAAGCCGAAAAGAGCGTCTCTTGTTTTTGAGGTAGTGCCAACGAGGGTCAAGAATATGACTCAACTACACACTCGCCACACACACAGAGCCCTTTTTGCTGTAAAAAGGGCTGCTTGCACAGCCCTTTTTACAGGGGGGCACAGTCACAATCTCACCGATAGCACACAGAAGAACAACCATGCCCGAGCCGGAACTCGAACCTGGGACTCCCGGAAGACGATCTACCTCTGTGCCAGAAAGCCGGCATAAAAAAAACAGAAAAAATATCTGATCAAGAATTAATTCTAAAAGCAATGATACCTAGGACATTTTTCCATGCCTCAAGTCGTACATCTTTATACTTGCAAACTCTACTTTTCAATATTTCATAAGAAAGAACTTCATAATAATATTTTTTTCCCTTTCTTTCTACATATAAAATATATAAACTATTTGAAAGGGCAGAATGTTTTTAGAATGAGAATTTTTTAGGACAAAATATACTTTCCCAATAAGTTCTCTGAAGAAAAATTATGGAAAAGACGTGTCTAATGCTTACCGTGTCAATATATTTTTATTAACCCCTTCTCTGCCGGCGCCCTGGCACAGAGGAAGCACGTCTTCCTCATGATCTGGGCGCCTCGGCTTCGAGTCCCGGTTAGGGCATGGCTGTTCTTCTGTGTACTATCTGTGAGTTGTGTGAATGTGGCCCCTGTAAAAAAGGGATGAGAAAACTAATTTGTGTCTCTCATTCTCATATGAGCTAGAAAGATTTCTGCCATCGGGTGCATAGGGATCCATATCCTCAGAAACTACTGCAACCTTTCTTTCCATTGTAAAACGTGCATGAGATCATCATCATCAAACCCATCGCATACAATGAAGTGTCTGACACGTGCATCGAATTTCTGAATTTTTAGTTTCAAGTCTGCAGCTAAGCCACAGAATTAAGTATTTAAATACGTAAAAATTGGTTCGAAATGCTTTAATATCCCAAATGCTCCATATATTATTTAAAAAAAATCAAATTAACAATAAATGACCAAAATAGGAGGTGTCATCTAATTAGAAAGTTAGATAAATTCGTATGTCAAGGGGTTAAAATGAAATTATTTTACTAGTGTTTAAACAACTGAATAACAATATAAAATTAAGAGAATATGAAAAATCACTGAACATAATACACCATAAAAACCTTCATAGCAAGTTGCTATTTGTGATACATGAACTGGTCCAAATTTCAATAGTCCAGGTATATTTTTATAAATTACTTGGCATGGATGATAACCAAGTTGGAGAAAAGAGTGATTTACATGTATAAACCTATTAAATGACTTACTGGAAGATCTTAATGAAGAATGCATTAATTTAAAACAGTAGAACATGCATTAGATGAAAAAGCTCACAATGTTCTCTAGAAATTCTTACTAAGAAGTTGCTTAAGTATATTGAATCATATGAAGATTACTAATTGCAACTGTAGAAAAGTTTGATAATATCTTTCAAAGAAAAAAGAATTATAGGAGAAAATCTTCAACTGAAGTAGGAGTTTCATATGTTATTTGCTCTGTTGCAGCTCTGTGCTTAATCAAAGTATTTAACTCAATCATGTGATAAAAGATTTTTGCTGCTTTAAAGGCACATTGAGTTGAATTGTAAATTGAACTCTATAATTATATATTTGTTATACACTGCAATATTAATTAGCCATTTAAATTAATGTTATGTTTCACTTGACAGGGCATGTAAAATAAAAATTTTCAATGTTATATTAAAGTTCATTATTATATCAGACAAATACTCGAACACTTGAAGAACTTGAAAAAATAATCAGTGACACATGTAAAGCCATTCCATCGGCCACTTTCCAGAAAATGTCTACCAAATTCGTCCTCCGATTACTACAAGAGACTGCGGCTGATAGTAGACATTTTGAAAATATTTTACTGCAATTTTCATTTATTAAAATATTTTAAAAAATTGTGTTGTGATTTTCACTTATTTCTTTATTTGCATGTTTACTGTCTACTGCTTCATCTATCGACAACGTTTTGACTAAAACTAAAAACTGTGGATGGTAAAATTTATGCCATGTCATATAAATTTGCAGAAAGAGTTTTTTTTTTTAATTTAGTCACTTTCATTTTTATATTTTTGAAATCGTCAGTTTATTTCAGAACACCTTATATATATCCTATTGACATAACCTCAACCAAATTTTAATTACAAGATTGTTTTCGATAGTAATTTGTCATTTGAAACATTTTTTTACCCCGAATTTTCTCTTTGTTCTTATGCAACAAGATTAAATATAAGACAAAAACAAAATTTCAATCTTGTTTGTTGCGCATAAGAAAAATTCGGCTCATCATGTAATTGGTGTCTTTCAAGTAAATTAAATTACATTAAATATTTTCTATGAAAGATTCAACAAAATTATTTTTAAAAAATTATGTCACAGGAAAAAATTTTTTATGTTGATATAATGGCAACAGCTTCAGTTTTAGCTACGAAAAGAGAAAATACGAAATGAAAACTTGATAATAGATGGTTGGTAAAGAAAATAAATTCACACTATTCTTTATTTATTTTCACTGGCTTTCTATTAATTTTAATACATTTCAATCAATTATTTAAAATTGCTATTTTTGAATTGTTAGACACTTTATCCCAATTTGTACCAATTCGTATTACGTACTTTCTTTTTTATATATTTTAGCAGGTTTGCAGGTATTACAGGTTTTAGTAATATTTAATACGCTTAGTTATAATTATTTTCATATATTAATCTAATTTATGTTCATATTACTATATGTTCTTTGCTTTAAAAATCTCATATAAAAATAATTTTTTAATTAAAGTTGCATAAATTAAAGTAATATGGAATAAGGCAACGGACTTAGAGGCGCTCTTGTCGTTTCTGATCATTGCCATCTAGTTGAACAGGCGCTGCAGCGCCTCTCGACCAAGAAAGTTAATTCTAATTAATTTGCTGAAGATATCTCATGAATATATCTCATCTAATTAATTTCCTGCATTATCTCAGGAAGTATATCCTATCAAAATAAGCAAACAATCCTAAAGCTTCATAATAATTTCATATGATCTTGAATTCTTGATTGAGTTCGGTCAGAAAAATGGACCGATTCATGTCCAATCGCATTTTATTAGACACAGTTTAAGGTAATTGTATTGGAAATATATAAGAGAAAAGAAATATCAATGGAAACACACGTCAGCCATAAATCACTTTTAAATAATTTTTAGATTCATTTATATTAGAAAATTCAGAGCCCTGTAAAAACAGTAATAGTAGTAATAAAAAATCAGTAGAAGGAATGTAAGTGCCACCTGACGAAAATGAATTGGCTGAAATTTTTCTTTTGTACTGAACGATTAAGACTATGCCATTTTTCTCCAGAATTTCTGCAGTGAAACAATATATAAAGGAAAGCTTTTTCAAAAAGGAATTTATATTAATTATTATAAAAAGGGATTTATATTAATTAATCTTTTTATAAATATGATTAAATGAAATGTTCATTAAATATCCAATAAATAAGTAGAAAGGTTATTGAAAAATATGCTTTAAGCTAATATGTGAAAACAATATTTTTGCCGGCGTCTTGGCGTAGGGGTAAGACTTCTTCCTCGTGATCTGAGTGTCCCGGGTTCGAAGCGATTTTACGATTCTTCAAGGAAAATATGCAAAAAGTTGTTGCCAGATAAAACAAGGCAGTTATAAAAATCGATTGCGATTATTTAGTTTATTTTCAATAAGAACTCTTTTTTCGAAACTAAATCAACTGTCAGATTTGTTACAAGAAAAATACAAGAATGTTCCGTTCAAACTACACAATCTTGGAATGAAAGTATAGAAACTCGGAAAATCTTTGAAGAACCATATGTTGTTGTTGCTACTTATGGCACTTGCCATTGACAAACCCCCCGCTGATACAGCAGCAGATTTAAGCCGAAAGGAGCGTCTCTTGTTTTTGTAGTAGCGGCAACAAGGGCCAAGAGTACGACATAGCTACACACTCACCACACATTTGCTTGCACAGCCCCTTTTTACAGTGGGGCACAATCACACATCTCAAAGATAGCAAGCACACAGAACAGCCATGCCCAAACCGGGACTCGAACCCGAGACTCCCAGAACACGAGGAAGACGCGCTACCTCTGTGCCAGAAAGCCGGCAGAACCATATGTTTATACGAATATGATTCAGTCAGAAAATAGCGTCGAAAATGTAAATAACAAATGAGGGAAAGCGCATGTAAGTGATTCAGGTTTATGACCACGCATTAACACTTATAAGTTTAAAATGTTTTATATTAAAAACGAGCATGTACAACACAAAAGAGTTTTTGGAAAGAATGCTGAAGATAGATCCTTTCCCACTATTCATTACTTTTATTTAAAAAGTGCCAAACGACGAAATGCAGCTTCGTAGCTTGTTGATTAATTCAAAAACGCAAGACTTGGTATTTTGTTTTTAATGTACAGTATTTTCCTGATGAAATGAAATTTCCACACGATTTTTAAATGTCTGCAATAACTGGAGAAAATTATCAGCAGTAATTCAAGATCATAGACATTCTATTTGTCACTTAATTCCTTTATTTCTGGGAAAGTATAACTGAAACGACTAAATTTAAGTTATAGTGACGAAACAAAACAAATTAATAATGTTATTGTTGTTTCTTATGGCACTTGCCATGGACAAGCTCACTGAGGTGGGCAGTGATTTCAGCCTAATCAGCGTCTATTGTTTCTGTAGTAGCGCCAGCTAGGGCCAATAATACGACTTTTGCTACTCACTCATCACATTCACTTGCACAGCTCCTTTTTAGATGGGGGGCACATTCACACACCTTACAGATAGAACACAAAAGAAAGACTATGCCCGAACCGGGATGCCCAGATCACAGGGAAGACGCGCTACCCTGTGCCAGGACATCGGCTCACAAAATAACATTAACTAACATTATGTACAGTTATATTTAGATGGCATGTATAAATGTTGTTGTTGTTGTAAGTGGCACTTATCATGGACAAGCTTCGCCGGGGCATTTGCGAGTTTTGAACCGAAAGGAGAGTCTCTTGTTTTGAAGTAGCGCCAACTAGGGACCAGAGTACGATTTAGTAATTCACTCATCACAGTTACTTGCAAAACCCCTTTTTACAGGGTGGCACATTCATACCCCTTAAATAGAACACAGAAGAACAACTATGCCCGAACCAGGACTCTAAGCCGAGACACCCATCTCTCAGGAAAGACACGCTACCCCTATGCCAGGATGCCGGCTCAAATTAATATAAATAAGGAAATGGAATGATTTAAATTACTATTTCAAAGAATTGTAAAGGTGATTTTATTTTTAGAATGAAGTTAATAATTTTTCTCTTCAAGGAAACGATGAAGTAATTGGAATGTTTAATAATGGAATTTTTTAAAGTTTAATCAAATTACTAAGTAAATGTAACTTATGGATCATATAAATGGAATTAAAAAAATTCCAAAAAATAGAATCGCACATGATTTAGCATTTACATCACAAGAACAAATGATTTCTGTGTAAGGAAATTAAGTTCTTAACAAAATTAAATGAGATACAAAAGTAGCCACTTATTACAGCATTCAAGTGGATTTTACTTCTAATATTTCCTGTAAAATACAATCTTCAATCTTTATTAAAATTATTTAAATTTGTGTATTTAAAGCATTTTATGCCATGAAAATATAAAGTTAATTTTTCACTAACATTTTCAGTCAAAGCGCTGAGTTTCGTTAATTTAAATGAACAAACAGCACACAGAAAGTCTATAACTACGTGGAAGATCTATGTACATAAACAGGTTCAGCAAAAAACTCGTTCAAAGTAAAATTTATACCAAATAATTCTCATTCTCGGTTATCCTGTGAACCGATTCCTAGATACAGTTCAAGATTTAGATACACACGATTGTTTGTTTATCTCGTGACACTCAAGTTCGCCGGCAGTTTCAGTGTTATTGAATAGATTTGATAAATAGTTGAAAGGAATCTTGATAGCTATGTGAGATAAGAAGTTGATTTGCTGGTATATAAATAAAGACGTTCGAATAATGCGATTATTTGTCAGCTTTTAGTTCCGTTGTAATAAAATAACATGTTGAAACTCTTTATTTTGCTTTGCAGTGCTTTATTTTTAAGATGCACCTGCAATTTGCTGGAATATGACGAACTTTATTTTACTCAACAGGTCAGATTTCTTTTTATATATCAATGCTTTCTTTTAAAATTATATCCATAATTTCTTTCCTGTTTTTCTTGTTTTTTTTTTCTTTTTGATTAAACAAGTACTACTTGCAACTTGAAGATAATTTGTTACTTTCTTTATTTTTTATTGTTGCATATGATATATTTTTTAGAAATAGGATTTAAATATAACTGCTTGCAGAATAATTTTAAAAATCTTATTTTTTTTTCTCAATTTCAGATAAGATTATAAGAATGAAATCAATATATTAACTAAATGAGGAAGTTTTTCATTTAAAGATAACAGTTTCATTGTAGATTTTTTTTAAAAATACATATGTTCCTATGTGTCCATTCTTTTAAGAAAGTTTACTTTGCTACTTTTAATTAGCTGAGTAATGAACCACTTTTTACAGCTAAAATTACAGCACATTAAATACTTTATATGAAGATACTTTTACTTACTTCTGTTTCGTAAAAAATTTACATTTTTTAAAGTCTCGTGTTTTGTTTGGCGATTATTTTATTCAGAAAAATAAATAGATGTATATGTCATTCTTTACAAAATTAAGCATTTTATTATTTTTATACATACATTAATTCTTTTGAATCATCAGAGCATTTTGCTTGTTAAAAGCAAAATCTAGCTTTTAATATCGTGAAGGATAATTTATATTAAATACTCGGAAAGTATTTCAGTTATTAATGTTTATGCAACATATTAATTAGGTATGAAACTTTATAAAGAAGAATTAATTTATAATCTGAAGTACTAATTTGACATAATATTATTTATCTAGTTCCTCGTGTTACTTGTTTTCTAATTTAATTCCACATTATTTTTTTACTAATTATTATTTATAAATCTGTTTCAAAATAATAATGCATCACTAATAAGTTTCATTTTCGATATTTTGTTCAACGTTTTTAGAATCCAGGTAACCTATTTAAATTTGATAACATTAGTTATCTCTAATATTTCTGTACCTCTGTTAGTTAAAATTTGATGAAAAATTCTGAATCTATTTAAATGACTTACCTTCTCTAGCTCTTCAGTCACTGGGGAATGTTTGTATTGTGCATCAAATTACATACTTATATCACAATATTTTACAAAAATTGATACATTTTTTATTTATATAATCTGCATTGTTTAATTTCATGCTAATTATATCATATTTTCAGTTACTAAATTTCTGTAAATTTGAATTTTGTTCTAACTTATTTAGGAAATGCACATTATCTTTCATATTATGATTGCTTTAATGTTGATTCTCATGCTGTTAGATTTCTTTTTACCAAACAAAATGAGCACCCTGAACTGTTGAGTCAACTGGCACTTGAAGTCATTGACTATATTCAACCGGGGACTATTATTATATACACCGATGGAAGCAAATCGGATTCGGGAAGAACGGGTAGAGATATTTTTGGGAAAATCAAAAGATAAATCCTTTGAATATAGATTTAGAAACCCTGACTTTAGTTCAGTTTTTCGCTCGGAACTCATTGCCATAAATGAAGCCCTGGTTCTCGCCCTGGACTCTGTTGTCAGTGATGTTTGGATCTTAACTGATAGCAGAAATTCCATTTAATACTTGAGGGATTGGCCATGCATTTATGATAAATTGGGGCAAGATATTGTTTCCAAATACGCTACGTTGTCCCAGGTAGGTTCTGTGTGCTTGCAATGGATTCCCTCTCATGTTGGTATCCATGGCAATGTTGTCGCAGATCGACTTGCCTTGGAAGGTAGTAAACTCTCTACTCCATCATCTGTTTTAGAAGTCTTAGAGATTCATTCCATGTTTATTGACAAAGTAAAATCCATTTGGAGGATTCCTCCTGAACATTATTGGTACGTCGCATAGCGGCCTGGTTTATCTTTGCAGGACACCCGCTCAAGACTTGCCCAATCTGCCGACTTGCCGTGGAAGGTAGTAAACTCTCTACTCCAACAACTGTTTTAAAAGTCTTAGAGATTCATTCCATATTTATTGACAAAGTAAAATTCATTTGGAGGATTCCTCCTGAACATTATTGGTACGTCGCATAGCGCCCTGATTTATCTTTGCAGAACACCCGCTCAATACTTGCCCAATCTGCCTTAGCTAGGCTAAGGTCTGGCCACATTAGAAGTCTGGTCTTTGACGGTCCTAACAGGACCTTTTTTACTTGCCCTAGCTTGGCTATTGCCACTCCCTCTCAAATTATTTCTTATATCGATGAGGCAACTGTCGGATGAGAGCGATAGTGTTTTTGACCTTTTGGTACTACACGATCTTTTGAACTTGGTTTAAGGGTCTAGACCAAGGGAATCAGCAACAACAACAGATTAGATTTCTAGAATATGCAATCAAAACCAAAAGATTTTGAAATTATATGATAATCTGTAGAAGGCATCTTTGCTTATTTTTCGCTTTTGGTGTTGTTAGTTATGATTTAAAAATACAATTTCGTGAAATGCGTTTTACTTATAATCTAGTGGCTGAAAACTCTATTACACGAACATAATTGATAGAATCATTATGAATTAAAAAATGAGGTTACTGAAGTTCTACAATCATATGCATTATAACTTTCTATTTATTTCCAGTTCAAATTAATAATTTTAATAAGCTAGATATATTTACAAATAAGTCATAATATCTTCATTAGACTTTAATAAATTTTAGTGCTTTTTAAATGAGATTATTAGAATGTAAAAAAAGAATATAAAGAATTACCATATTCTTAATTAAGAAATCATAATTGCATATTTTCTCAAATTGTGTAACTTTGTCCAAATAGCTCAATTGATTATAAATTCTTTAATTAATGAAAACATCGAATCACATTTATTTTTAATTAATCAAATAGTTAATAATAATTAAAATTTTTAATTGTTTTTGCATTTTAATTAATTGTAATAATTTTTAAACAAGTTTTTCTTGTGGATTATATATCTTGAAGTTCATTAATACATGTCATAAAAAATATGATTTTTATAAAGATGCATTTTATTTAAACTTAGGTGGATCACTTTGGATTTACTACTAATAAAACTTATGAACAACGATACCTCGCTAACTACAAATATTATAACCCAGTGAATGGAAGCATCTTCTTTTACACTGGAAATGAAGGAATCATTGATGTGTTCGTAAATAATACTGTAAGTATTTCTAATCTGAGTTATTTCAATATTTTGATATGTACATCTTATCAACTTAGGATTATCTTCAACTTATAATAAACGCACGAATTTAATAATTTATGTATTTTACTGTCAATTTCTTAGAAATTCAATTCCTAGATCTAGGAGACTTTACGCCGGCTTGCTGGCACAGAGGTAGCGCGTCTGCCTCGTGTTCTGGAGGTCCCGGTTCGGGCATGGTTGTTCTTCTGTGTGCTATCTGTGAGATGTGTGAATGTGCCCCCCCCCCCCTGTAAAAAGGGGTTGTGCAAGCGAATGTGGTGAGTGGGTAGCAAAGTCGTACTCTTGGCTCTAGTTGGCGCTACTCAAATACAAGAGACGCTTCATTCGGCTTAAATCTGCTGCTGGGTTCAGCAGTGGGCTTGTCCATGACAAGTGCCTTTTGACACAACAACAACAACAGGAGACTTTACTGTTTACCAAAGTAGTGATTATCTTGGACTAGAAATAACTTTTAAATATAAAGTGAGATCAGAATCATCATGTCAGACTGTATAAAATGCAAATTAGATTAGAGCTTTTTTAGTACTAAAAGGAAATTATGCATTGGTTATCTCATTCGCACATAGATTGGCGAATATATTTTTTCTTCATAAAACTATCAGTAAACTGAGCTGTGTTTGGCTTTAGATTGTCGTATGATGGCTTCCAGTCACCTAAGGGACAATAGCATCGTCTTACAGCGCTTGTAAGAACGAATACACCATCATAGCATCCATCAGAAGCATACAGAGAAGTTTAATTATCTAACGTAATGCTTTTGAAAATAAGGATTTCGAGTAGGTACTTACCCTTAAACATATAATGTAAGGATAATCCCAAGATTTCAACAGATGAAAATTTGTTGATAATCATTGCATTGAATCTCGATCCATCATTGAAGGTCATCCAGAAGAATGTTGGATTGATCAACAATTAGTAAGCTGAGCTGGATTGATGATCCAACATTGGATAGGTAACTGATCTGTTAACTGCAGTCTTGCTGCATTCAAGAATAATGTCAGTGGCTTTAAAAGAACTTGTCTGTTTTCTGAAATTTGTTAAATGAGGATCTACACCAAAAAATGCTGGCTTAAAGATCCTTTTCCACTAGTCGTCAGTTTGCAAATATTATGGAAATTGTTGGTCTAGAGAAAGCAGTGATGCCCGAGAGACCAAAGAAACTTTCAAATTATTGTATATCCTTATTATTTACTAATTTTTGACTGGTATTGTAATATTGGGGGCGGTTTTCCTGTCAATGTTTATGTAGTTTAGGAATTGGTTTTAATTACTTGCATGCTATCACTCGATGTATGCCGGTTCTATTGACGTATTTTAAGATATAAACTTGAATTTTATCGATTTTTATCCGTATCAAACTAGTGATGTGGAAATTTCTTTAGGAATGGGAAAAGAACAGGGTTGTTTCACTATATTTTATTATATGACATAAAAAAATAGTTATTAAAAAACCTTCTTTAATACTAATACGATTATTGGAATTGTGAAATCATTTTTAAATTTATGTAGAATATACTGATTTTTCAATTATTTTAAATTATTATATTTATTCTTTAAAAAAAATTGTATAGAAGCGAATGAAATCATTAAGAGAGTTGTAATTTGATATCCTAAACGATCTCGAGAACTCATTTTAATTATAATTGATCAGCTATTTTATTTTTATGGGAAAAATAGCATTAGGTGCACCATATTATTTTTCTGGTTAGATTTTGGTATTCGAAAATGTTTTACTCACGCTTATTTTTTTACTTTATCATTAATTGTATCTAGGTATTAGATATGATTATACAAAATTTCTTTTCAATAAATTACTTATCACCATGAATATCATTTTTCTCATGTTCGTAAATTTTGGATACAAGTATGGCAGTTATGTATTACGAATACGGATGCTTCTACGGGTGCGATTTTGTGTTTCAGAGCATTGTAACTTGCATGAAAATAAAAAAAATCGCTTGATTATTCTAAAAACGATGATTTATTACCAGAAATACATTTGTATTTCAGATATTTCCTCTTTTAATAGAAAAAAAAAGTTTCTTTTGAAATTTAGTTTTTCATCAGTTTTACTTATTTAATATCTTATCGATCAAAATACGTACCTTAAGATTACATTACTTAACTGCAGATTTTCTGGAAATAGCATGTTTCTGACAATGAATAAAAAAGCGCTTATTAAGCATCTCTTATCAGCTTTCCAACTTTGTGCTATCACGACCAAATTATCATAGCAACAAAAGAAAAGCAGCGATTAATTTCAATTTTTGTTTTAAAAGAAACCTAAATTGATAAATTTCCTACTATAATAGCACAAGGTTAATAATTACAGGCAATACTCTTTTAAACTTATAAAATGTAAATCGCTCTTCTAAGCTCTAATGGATATCAATGAAGGGTATGTTCTGATTTATAAGGAGTAGGTTTAGTTGGGTGCACCTGTTAGAATCAAGAGGTCATTAAATGTATGGACCCAACGGACTTTATTCAGTTTAACAAATTTTCCCCTTCATTTGTTACTCTTTATCCAATCTTAGTAAATTTCTCATTATCTATCTTCTTTTTATTTAATTTACCTAAATTTTATACTCGTTAGACATCCTTTTTTTAAAAATTCGTCCAATTTACACTTTCTTTTGCCAAAAGTTATTCAATTTTCCTAAATTTCATATTCATTTACCAACATCCCCTCAGTATATAGGGATGTATAAAATAAGTTGACCTATGTAAAACAGCCTGCTTCAACAACAAATAGTCCGATTGATAATAAAAAATAATGTCATCATTTATTATTATTTTTTGAATTTGCGCTCAATG
The DNA here is from genome assembly GCA_026289955.1 of Argiope argentata. NCBI lineage: Eukaryota > Metazoa > Arthropoda > Arachnida > Araneae > Araneidae > Argiope > Argiope argentata. The sequence continues at coordinate 2,313,000 of JAOUZG010020776.1, read as the reverse complement.
GTTCTGAAATGAAAAACGACATATATTCATCATATAGAGGACTATTTCCGAGGGGAAAAATTGAAACTTTATATAAATTTTAAATATAAAAAGCCATAACTTTTTAAAGTTTTTAATTTAATTATTTTATTGAAAAAGTTCTTTTGGCATGTATTATAAATTTGTCAAATTTAATCACCATCCCTCGTTATTTAAAATTGCGCAAGAAGAAAACAATTTAATTAGCATTGATCAGTAGCGTGCATCACATTAAAAAGCTCAGAGAGCTGGGAATGTGATATTTATAACAACCATGATGGCGATGATTTTATGCCTCTAATAATCTTTATTTTCATGGCCATCCTGTGATTTTCTGAGAAATGATAATAGATTTAGATAAAACTGAATATGTTTAGTTTTCATCCTGACAAGGGATGAGAATGTGTCAGTAAACAGGTTATTGAAAATTTTTCCACGTTGGTCGCTGAAGAGTGCATCAGGTTTCTTTAATGAATAGGAATATATTGCAAAAAATATTCATTCTTCCTGATAAAAGTAGTGAGGCAAGAACTGATTTAGGTGAAACAGATAAACGATTCCCTTTTGAATTCTGAAGAGAATCCGCTTCTTAGTCCTGGCCATGAGGATTGATTAAAGGATTTAATGACTCAAGTTGTTGTTGTTGTTACTAATGGCATTTGCCATGGACAAGCCCGCTGATGCATCAGCGGATTTAAGCCGAAATAAGCGTTTGAAGTAGCACCAACTAGAGTCAAGAGTACAACTTTAGCTACACATTCGCTTGCACAGCCCCTTTTTACAGGGGGCACATTCACAAGCCTCACAGATAGTACTCAGAAAAACAGCCATGCCCTAACCGGGAGGCTCAGATCACGAGAAAAACGCGCTACCTCTGTACCAGGTCACCGATATGACTTAACTACTATATCTGACCATATTATTTTCGTGACCGTAAGGCAATAACTGAAAGGACATAGAATTCGTTTATTTAAATGTTACTACAAACGTCCAAAAATAATCGGCTGATTTCAAACAAGGTAAATTCCTTTCCAAGTTTTTTTCTAAAACTAAAATAAACTTCCATTGCTGAAATAACTTAACAATATCCATTGAACGGTAACTTCGGATGGTTAACAAAATAACCAAAAATGAAAGCAAAACAACATTAAAAGCCTTTTGAATAATTTTTTTGCGATTAAAAGCAGTTATGAGTGGATAAAAAATAAATTTTTGTGCTTGCTTGCTGGTTTATTTATTTATTTTTAAATGAGTATTTTTTTAATGTTACAACAACCTTTTTTTAAAAATTGAGGATTAAAGAGTTTTTAACAATATTTAGTGATTGAATTTTTAAAATTATATTAACAATCTAGGATGACCGAGAGCTTACTGCAAATTTTTCCGAATTAACAATTTGTTGTGTATTTTTTTAAATAAATTATTGATAATGATCAAACATTATACGTATATCAAACATGATAGATGTAATAAAAATTTTGAATTTCCCCAGATGCAATACAAATGTTTTAATTCTGCCTCTTTTATAGGTCATTCCATGTGAAATAAGCAAAAATGAAAAAAAAAAAAAAAAACATGTGACTACATAGCAACAGATTTTTATGAAATTTGAAATATAGTTTCACTTCACGCAAATATGAGAATACCAAAGATATTTTGGCTTAATATTATTTATTTTAGTTATTTTAAACAGTGTTAGAGTTAGCACTTTAAGCAGCATCTGCAAATTACTTAATGCTGCATTTTTAAAGGCTTGCAATTTATTAACTATTTTATCTAAACAAAAAAAAATGTATCGTTGTACTCTTTGGAATGCAGGATATTGACCTATTCCAAAGCTTTTTTTTTAAATAAAATATTTAATCTTGAACTGAAGTGTAAAAACTGAAAATATTTTTTTCTCACTAAATTTAAACATTTTTAATTTTTTCAAGAGTTAAGGAATTAATTGGCATTGTTGAAATTAAAGTTCAATAAAGTGTTAAATGCCATCAAGATATTATCCTACTTTTGAAGTTACCTTTACATTATCTTGCTCAAAAAATTAAATGAATGAAAATCTCAGGAAAGAATAATATTTTATAGAATTATAGACCAGTATGTCTATTATTTTCTAAAGCTTAAATATATAGCTCTTTTCTAAAGCTATTATTTCTAAAAAAATTAAACTTAATTTTTTAAAAATTAAGTTCAAAATAACATTTCCTTCACGTTTTATATCTAATTATACAGTTCAATAAAAAAAAACTATATAAGTAAAAGAAACAATTATACAGATTTATATTTACTTTCGTTCATAAAAATCCGACAAAATTAAACTAAATATTGTCATCAACATTTTAATTCTTTTTCATCCTCTCTTCAAATTTTAAAAAATCAGATTTAAGGTTTCTTGCTCAAATATGTAAGATCTATTTTTTTTTTGAAGATGATGATGGAACATATATTTTATTTAATTTATTTTCCAAGTGGTACCAAACAAATGTCATATTTAATAGGCCATGTAAAACTGCATAGAAGGTCCATGTGGCCTTATGAGCTTTATAAGCAAACTATTTTTTTTTTCTGGTGAAATATCAGTCTCATTACCTATCCACCAATAATTATTACAGACAACACACAAACGAAGAAAATGTAATTGAGAAATTCTTTCAAAATGTAACTGATAATATTACATGAAATCAAGTCTTTATATGCAATTTAAAAAATCTTCAGTCAAAATTTAATATTTCGGGTCTTTTTTATTAAATTTATAGAGCATTCCAACCATGATATTTTCGGCTTTCTTCTGTGTTCCAAGGATATTAGTTAAGATCTCGTGAAATCTCTCAAAATGTAACTGATAAGATTATACGTAAACAAATTTTCGTTGCAGTTTTTAAAGAATATTTCTCAAGTATCAGGTCAATAACTCGTAAATTTCTGGCAGCTTGTCGAAAGTCCCGTGAGATTGCTTAAGAAGTTAAGATAAAAGAGAGATTTTAAATTTAGGATTTTTTTTCTGGGATTGATATTGTGTCTGAATCAGCATTTTGAAGCTCTTTATTTTTATTTAATATTTAATTTTAAAGACTAATAATCAGCAGAAAAGACAAAATAATAATGATGCTTAGAATAATTTTAAAAGCACATTTTAATTAGCTTTCTTAAAATTAAGAAACAATTTTTTAATCAAAAAAATCTAGTAATTCGCAAATAAATCACTTTTTTCTATTGGTTTTTCTTAAGTTTTACAGTTATAAATTTATACTTTTATAATAGTTTTGATATATAAGTTAAAATTTGATTGTTTTCCATTGAATTGATTCAAATTAATCTTCGTACTTTTATTAATTGTAAGTGCACACATAGTAATCCCAGTTCAGTTTTAGCTGTATTAACCCCCCCCCCTTTTAAAGCAACACTATGGCTATTTTGGGACATACCTCTTAATTTTGAACCATGGTAAGATGTCGAGGACGACACCTGCACTGGCACTTTTCTCTCTAAACTTCTACACCACACCAGAGAAAAGTCAAATAGCTCAGATGTGTGATTTTACTGATTTGTTTTTAAAGTCAGCGCAGATTTTTTTGGTAAAGATTTCTGAAAAATTAGAGTTTAATTAACTTTTAAAACAGCTGAATATGTTTCAATCTATTTTTTATATCTAATTTTAAAGTAGACCCTTAATTTTCAGATTTTCATAAAATCCTACGAAAGAAATATTCTTAAGGCTTTATAGATTTCAGTAAATAAAAAGAAGTTTAGTATATACTTTTAATTATCACATTTGTCTATTTTGGATGGTTTTATAATGCTTGTAAATATAGAATTTTAAATTCGATTTTTTTACTCCCTGATGTGCTCGAATTTTCAGAGTGTGTTTTCGATTTCAATACAATATTTTCATAGTTTCAGAATATAATTATCAGTTAAATATCAAATTATAGCTTTATTGCCTTATTTGTATTAAATTAGAAAAAAAACTTGAATTTATGGTTAAAAAGTGAGAAATAATTAAAATAAAGAAATCAGATTTTCATTACACTAATAAAACACATTAATTGAACTTATTTAATTTGTGATATTTCATATTTGTAAGAATGAAATTTTGCAATTAATAATTTATTTACTACCTGATATGATAGATTTTTAACATTAATTTTTTTTAATTTGTGCATTATCTATGATGATATACTATTCTAATATTTTGAGAGTTTAATTACCCTTTAATAGATTAAGTCACCCCCACCCTATAGCGAATTTCAGAACAGGTTGATTTCAAGATTTTCTAAAATGTATTGTCATACGTTTTCAAATAACGACTAAAGATGCAGAAAATAATGCAATTAATTTTTGCTTTTTAGTTCACTAATAAATGTATATTTTTAAAAGTAGTTTTTTTTTAAATTTATTCACTTGAAAAATTACTTTTCTTAAATCTCTCAAATAAAAAAATTAAGCTAGATACGTGAGAATTCCGATATCTCTAGTTATTAGTTGTGTTCCAGTTGTAAAGCATATGAATTTACGAATCACGTTACTTGAAAATATTGTTCTTCATTAATTCTAGGTTGCTTTATTTCTGTACTATTATAATGATTTTCTTTACATAACTATTTAATTCTGATTTAAATGAAGAAAGTAATTGGGAAGATTAAGTCCAACTTTCGTCGGCGTCCTGGCATAGGGATAGCGCGTCTTCCCCGTGATCTGGACGTCCCGGGTTCGAGTCCCGGTTTCGGGTATGTTTGTTCTTCTGTGCTCAATATGTAAGGTGTGTGAATGCCCCCCCGGAGAAAGGGACTGCGCAAGCCAATATGATGAGTGAGTAGCAAAAGTCGTACTCTGGCCCTAGTTGGTGACAAGAGACGGACAAGAACAAGAGACGAAACAAAAGAAGCTGATTCGACTTAAATCACTATCTACCTCAGCGAGCTTACCCATCGTAAGCGCCATAAGAACCAAAAACAAATATGGTTTTTAATCTATTCCTAAAATTCCCATATTTAAATATTATCTTATGAATTACCTAAGTTTTTTTTATCCATTGAATTATCTTGGAAATGTTTCATTGGCTAGATCTTTAGGTGTAGCGGATGTCGCTAGGCCCGAACTCCGAATCTTATGGTTAGTAGTCCAGTAACATATCCGTTGGGCCAAAAGTGCACTTCGGTCCGAGGGATGTTATCTGACTTATATGTATAGCAATCACCACAGATCTGAGAGTGATGTTTTTCATGTTGTTCCAACTGAAAAATTATTTTAAAAGTTTCAAAATCAATCCGAAATATTTTTAGGATTCACAAAAATGCTCATAAGTTCTCAGAATTATCCGAATCAGATGGATAAATTATGATAATTTATTTTCAGGGATTCATGGAAGAGATAGCTCCTGAGTTCAGTGCTGCCGTTATATTTGCTGAGCATAGGTATTATGGGAAATCATTGCCTTTTGGAAGTCATTCTTTTGATGTGAGTATAATTTGCTGAATGGAATATGTATGGAAATTTCATTAAAATGTATGCATTTCTAAATTTTAATTTTTTTCTATCGAAATTCTTTTTTTTTTGGTTGGTGTTTCTTACCATTAAAATATAAAGAGGCTTCTGACATGACTTCTAAGCCTTCAGTCTGCTTTTGTACAATGTTACAAACCAAAACCTATTTCGTCAATAATTTTTATATGCAAGTATATTTTCAATTTCACATGACTTCATTGGATCTTAAGAAATATATTACGTTTTTATCACATATGAAGATAAATATTAATCAACCTAGCTTGAGGGTAGAAATTATTGCTAATTAAAAAATAGATACACCAAGGAAAGGTAAATCAAGAAGCATCTGATTCGTTAAATCAAAATCACAACTTCAAACTACAGAAGTGAAGTTTCAAAGCAAAATTTTTCTAATTTGGAACTGCTATTAACCCTTTGCAGTCCGAAAAATAATTAGAGGCAAAAGTATTCACCTAATACAAAAATTTGTTTATTGCTATGAAAAATAAATATATATAATTCTTTTAAGTCGAATTTCTTTGAAAAATGAATTTACATCTCTTAACCATTATGCAGACGTTTTTAAAAATTAAATTTGAAAAAATAAATAGATAAAACCTCAAAATGATTCACAGTCTTGAATGTCGAGTCACGCTCGACATCGGACCGCAAAGAGTTAAGGATCAGCATCAGAATCTGTAGAAGAGTATTTGATCCAACAAAATTTCATCACTTATCGACTGTTTAGTTAAGCGCATTCGAAGGTTAAAAGAAATGTGAATATGTCAAAAAATCTGTTATTTGGTTCTTCTTTTCACCTTATTGTTTAACATTAGATTGTGGATTGGTGATGGGATTTTGTTGAAAACCTATGGCCTTCGAAAATAATGTCTGAGAACCCTTACTTACATATTCTACGCTCACACATCTTACACCAGAATGTTTAATGTGGAGTAAGTTCGTAATTAAATTTCGTTTGAATTTAATTAGTCCAATTCCTACAGGAATCGAATCAAAACTTTGATAGCAAGTCAATGAATTAGTGCTTTGTGATCTTGTTTCTTTCAGATAGGAATGCAGTGACCATTTCAACTGCTGGCAAGAAATTTTCTCGGCCATCATAATTCACTTAAAAGGTTATATAAGGTTTCTGTATTTAAAATCGAATTGAACTGTCATAATTTTGATTAAGGCCCTATTATCACGATTCCTTCAGAAAGTCAGATATTAAAATGATGCTACTAATATAAGGATTTCAGCTATTGACAAATAATTAAAATAATTATTAGATATACTCCTCATCTTGTTGTTGTTGCTGCTGATTCCCTTGGTCTAGACCCCTAGACCAAGTTCAAAAGATCGTGTCGCACCAAAAGGTCAAATACACTCTCGCTTTCATCCGACAGTTGCCTCACAAAGGCACCGATACAAGAAATAATATCGGAGGGAGAGGCAATAGCCAAGCAAGGGCAAGTAAAAAAGGTCCTATTAGGACCGTCGAAGACCAGACTTCTAATGTGGCCGGACCTTAGCCTAGCTAAGGCAGATTGTGCAAGTCTTGAGCGGGTGTTCTGCAAAGATAAACCAGGGCACTCTGCGGCGTACCAATCGTATTCAGGAGGAATCCTCCAAATTGATTTTACTTTGTCAATAAACATGGAATGAATCTCTGAGACTTTTAAAACAGATAATGGAGGAGTAGAGAGTTTACTACCTTCCACGGCAAGTCGATCAGCGACATCATTGCCCTGGATATACCAACATGAGAGGGAATCCATTGCAAGCACACACAACCTACCTGGGATAACATAGCTACTCCTCATCTTTCATGCTATATGGAGAAAGCATAAATTCTTCTCTTGTGTTCAGTTGTGGAACCCGGTTTTGGTTCATTTTCAATGATTTATACTCGGAAAATAAGGTTTTTCAAACAAATAAAAATAATATTCTTACCATATTTTCATTCCCTCCATTTTTATTTGTACAGTTCCAATTCCTATACAGACAGTTGTCATGCAGGAAATGACGTTTAGTTTTATTAAATTAATGTCCTGTTTTAAAGCAACGTTCTTGGAATAGTTTGGGACGGACTTAGTAATTTTGAATCATGGTCAGATGTCGAAGATGACACCTGAGCTGGCACCTCTTGTCCAAATTTCCACATCAAAGCAGCGGGAAGATGTTTAGCTACGACGGATTTAACATTCAATATACACTCTTACACGGTTTCTCTTCGGTGGAATCGAGTTTCAAACCTGAAAATCTCCAGTTCTGAAATTGAGACCTTACCTCTAGGACAACGCTGTCTTTGCAGGATATGACGATTGACATCAATATTCTTCATTAACATTAATGAGCTTAACTATTGGATGCATTTATTGTCAAGGGTCACCATAATCATTAGGATTTTTTGTTTGCTGTTGCTAAAAGTATGTTACATAAGATGGATAACAATTTTTAAATCTTTGAGACCAAACAGGATACAATTTCAACGGACTCTTGTGATGCTATAATTCCTTCCCGGAAAATGTTATATAAGAATTTTTAGATTAAATTTTTTTGCAAAATAACTGAATTGCAAAGCGGTTATTTTGGAGATTATATTAGCCATTGATAACTGCAATTAGTTGATGAATCGGTACTCATCTTGGGGATCTAAAATTAGTCGTATTTTGATTTACTGATACCATAGAAATTAATCTTTCAAATAATTTGACATCAATTTAGGAATTTATTTTTCAAACTCGATTATAACTTTTTTTTTGTAGAATAACACAGTTAAAGGTTACCTGACTTCACAACAAGCTCTAGCTGATTTTGCTAATTTAATCTACTACTTAAAGAATAACCTTCCAGGAGGAAATAAGGTTCCTGTTGTTGCTTTTGGTGGATCATATGGAGGAATGCTATCTGCCTGGATTCGTATTAAATATCCACATTTAGTGAATGGGTGCGTATATATTTTGAGTACTTTTATTAATCCTTTACCGCATATGGGCACATATATGGTATTGCAGTTTCGATTCAATTTTATTTTCAAATTAAGTATTATAAAATAATCCAAACTACTTTAATTAATCAAATATATATTTGGCAATAATAAAACTAAAAAAATGTCTATGATTTTATGACATTTCGAAATTAAGTACCCACATTTAGTGAATGGGTGCGTATATATTTTAAGTACTTTTATTAATCCTTTACCGCATATGGGCGCATATATGGTATTGCAGTTTTGATTCAATTTTATTTTCAAATTAAGTATTATAAAATAATTCAAACTACTTTAATTAATCAAATATATATTTGGCAATAATAAAACTCAAAAAAAAAAAATTTCTATGATTTTATGACATTTCGAAATAACCTCACTTTTGTGCCAGTGGGTGAAAAAGTAGAATTGAAGTGAGAGTGATTCATTTTCAAAAAACAACAGAGTAAAACGTTAAGTACTTTTTGACAAAAAAAATATTTTCATGGAGTCGATATACTCATCTTTCTCGACGGATAACAATTTTTCCGCTTTTTAACTATAATGGTTTCTGTCTCCATGCATACGAGCCCATATATGGTTCTCTAAATATATAACTTTTTCATTATTTTTCTTTTGATATATCTTATTAATAATTCAATAAAGCTATTTCCACCGAGAAACAATTATTTTTCAAAGCGTTATCAATTCATTCTGTAAATGGTTAATGAAAGGCACTCACATGATTAATGTGGATGCATATCTATTCCATTTCCAATCCTTAATTCTTTTATAGATTAATATCGTTTTATTTTATAGATATTTTTCAAAATCTTGAACTTTTGAAGTTACTTTTGAGTTTAAATTATAATATATCATAAGAAAATACCTGTCTAACTTCCAGAAAATCATATAGAGAATTTTACAAATAATTGCTATTCCGTAAATATTCCAAATATTTTCCAAAGCAATATAAACAGGCGGCCATTTTAAGACTTCAGCGAAAAATATAATTATTGTTTGCATGGCCAGATGTATTTATTATAACAAAAAACGATGACTCATCACAAAATATGTATTAAAATAGAATAATGTATACAATGTGACCTTTCTAATCGTGGACCAACAGATAACTAATAAAATCAGGTATATAATTGAAGATGTAGAAAGGTTCTAAATGATTCATGTTGCTTGAGTCAATAAATGTACCCGGAAAACAAATTTGACTTTTAAATATTTTACTGCCTTTTAGCACGTCCAGTCATGTCAAGTAAAAAACTCTTGACACATTAACGTTTTAGACAAAAATAGGTTAATTTTTCTGCATCCTAAACTGACCGAGTTACGGGGGGTTGATGGGATTGTATGAAAAAAATATTTCATAAAACCATAATTCGAATTGCTTTTTAATATGAAATGAAAAAAAAAAGTGTAATTTTATCGAAATTTTGAAATAGAAAATTGGTTAATAATATCCAATTTCTTTCGGAATTTTAGAGCACTTGCATCTAGTGCCCCAATATTGCTCTTTACAAATGAAGCCTCTTGCTACAATTATCCTGCAATCATTACTAAAGATTTTATGAAATCTGGTATATCATGTGCCAAGAACATTCGAAGATCCTGGGATGTTATTCGAAAGATTGGAAAATCAGGTCAGATAATTTACTTCACTTTTCTAGCTATATGAATTTCTTAACCTTTCGGAGAAAATTTGAAACTTTTATGAATTTCTTAACTTTTCGGAGAAAATTTGAAACCTTTATGAA
>JAOUZG010020776.1:2269340-2289260 GCA_026289955.1 Argiope argentata | reverse complement strand
TATATATATATATATATAAACATTCATTTAAATATGTGAAACAAATATTATTTTTAAAAATAACAAATTATTTGAGCAACAAAACCGTAAGTTTCTATATCCCCCCTCTTAAAACTAAGAAAATTAAACCGTCTAAGAGCAGTGCTGACTGAAAATAAATGGTCGTTCAAGGGGTTAAAGAAAGCTGCTTCTTGTGGGAAAATCATCATTTATCAGTTGTGCAAGCTGTCGAAATGTATTTTGTTTCCAATATTTTTACTACAGTAGTCATTCTGGCTCTTGTTTATATAATCAAATATACAAGAACATATTTGAATATACTTCTTACTTTGAATAGCTCATCTAACAACTTTAAGTAATAAGTAAATTGACATGAAGTTTTTTTCACATTTTGACACTTTTTTTTAACAATTTGGCTGATCTGTTTTTTATGGGATGAATAAAGAATTAATTTATTTTTAAGGGGACGAGTAGGCTCCTAAAATATTAATTCGATCAACATCTTTACCAATCTTAGGTCTCGCATGGATGAATAATTAGTTTAAAGAGAGTCGGATCTTCTATTTTAGTAACATAAAAGTGGCAATTTACAATGTATAATTTCTCAAAATATAGAGTAAGTGCGCAAATGAATTTATATGTATGTATAAGTAAAGCACACTTTTCTTATTATACTAAAATAAACTTTTGATAGATTTTTAGAGTAACTTTTTTTTACAAATGATTGTATTTGCTATAGTGAAATTCGATTATTTTTCACACGCAAAGAAATTTTTAAAAATATGATTTAATTTTTTGAAAAAAAATATCAACATTCTTAGTAAACATGATGAATTTATTACAAAATAAATAATGCATTTATTAGTAATAATCTCTGAGGAAAAGGTACATCGTGGATAAAAAATTTGAAAATATGAAAAAAATTATTTTGATGTAAAAAAAAAATTACTCATTTTGGCTTCATACTCTTGATGCCAACTTTCTTTTAATGTCATCGTCATCTGTCATACTTGTCTGTCTTTTTTTACCTTCATTGCTATTGGTAAATTTAAATAATAATTTACTTCAAAAGTATTTCTTTATCGAAGCGTTTCATTATCTTTTCTATCTTTTCTTATAGTTTCTAGGTTCTACATTTTGTGTTTTTTGCAACTTCCAGCTTTTTTACATTGCTTTTGTTGAATGATGATGTTGCCCCTCATGTTTCCAAAGTAAAAAGTTCAGTTTGAAGTAATGTATTTTTTGGAACACGATAAATATTATTTATTCTTCCGGTTGAATTTTGGATATTATGATGAAGGCATTTATTCACAAATTCTAAATAGGATAAATCCTTAAACCCTGCCCATATATTTTTCACAATGATAATAGAGATCTTTATTTGAAGTTAAGTTTCCCTTAAGAGTTCCACATTTTTAAGAATTAAAAAACCATCTTTGATCATCGCATTTTTTGCACTTCTAATTACCTCAGAGATTTATTTTAAGGTCAGCGTTACAAATATAAAAATATAAAGAAACTGAATGTGAAAACTTCTAAAAATAATATTTTTTACAAATTTTGAGGTTCCACTACCTTTTAATTTTCAGAAATAAGAAGAAAGAGCATTCCTACCTGTACGGGCATGAATAACCATATCGAATAAATAAATTCCATCGCACAAGTAGTCTAAGCAATACCATGTCCTTGGCGACAGTTTCTGCAGTTCCCAGAAGACACTGCGGCCAATTATCATTACTAAGTTGTACACTAAAGCCATTGAAATCACAGATAGCCATCGATAGTGAAAATTTTCGGATGGATCAACAAAGAAAGTCCTAATAGAAGACAAACAATATTTTATTTCATACTTGCATTAATTTAAACCATTCCTTAAAGGGGCAATGCAACAATAATATTTGTAAATCTGATACGTTGAAAAAAATGAGAGAGATATTAAAAAGGGTATAATATGCAGAATTATTCAACTACATGGGTAAAAGTATGCCACCAAAGAGTAAATACAAAAATCTTTTTTTTTTAAACTGTTATTGAAAATGAAAAATAATTTTTTTAAATTTAAAATCTGGAGGTCAAACCAAAAATTTTAAAAATGTGAGGTGCAGATAGTAAAATTTAAGCAAATTAGAATAACAACAACCTTCCTTATATATTTTAATTTTTAGATAATAAACGTTTCAGATTTTTTCTTTGTTTGTTTCTGGTAATATTCGTAATTACTTAATATCATTCTTCTATGGTTTTCTGCTTCTCACACTTATGTGATTTTTGTTTTGATTTTTTTCTTTTCCATACACTGAAAAACCGTTTTTCCACTACAAAATCTTTTGATATGACCAGAAACTTTTTTTTACGTATCCAAGACGTCGACTAAAAATTCAGCGAAGCCTAAAGTTACGTGGTCAAACAAATTTTGTTTCCATCATTCTTTGAATCATGGGATGGGATATTTATTAAACTTTCAACACGACTTGAACATGAAAAATAAAACAATTTCTTAAACATTTTTTTTCTTTCAAGTTTATCAATCATCTTATCAAAAAATCACTTGCTCGGTTGATACTTCCCTGAACACCCAGAGAAAGAATTTTAATCCTTATTGATTGATTTTGATACATATAATACTTTAGGCTTCCTTGAAAATGAAAATCTCATTTTTGGAATTATATCTGTCGTGATACGATAACAGAAAAAAGTATTGAAATGAAAAGATAAAACTCGATCTTATCACCAAATTACCTCTTATCTATCAAATTTTTAACGAAATCCGGCTAAAAAAGGTTCATAAGTATGTCTGTTCTTGTGTATGGGGACTCGATTATTTGAAAATATAACACAGCAAGGTAGATGGATTAAATTTGGTACATTATTCAAGCTTCAGAAATGTGTATTAAATTTTGACCAAATACATCTGGAGTAGACGATCTGTCAGCTTGTATGTACGCGCGTATATGAATGCAAGTATTTAAAAATGCAGCGATGCAAGTGACAACTAAGTGATACTTGTCACTTGCTTTTGTGAATTATGGAACTGCATCAAAACTGGTTTCAAATGATCAAGACGAAGGTAGTCAAAAAATTTTAAAAATTAATGAAATACAAATTTATGACAAAGCAACTATCCAGCTGCTTAAATAAAAGCATTAACAATCGTGCGGAACATGGTACAATGACAACACAGAATTAAAAATCCACCTTTGGATTACTTAAAGTACGTGTTCAAAGGTCTCACCATCCAAAGTTATACACGCTTTGCATACTGTAATTCATACAACTGGGTTGTTGCTCTATTGTTAGTTTGTGTTCCGTTAATCCCATATCCATACTTTGTTATTATCTTTAGGGATATTTCTTAATCCCCCCCCCCAAAGAGTCTCCTTTAGCTACTGCCCTTTGAATACCCGATCCAATGTACGCACGATTATAAAAAAAATAATATTTTAATTCCTATGGCCAAATGTCACTTTGTCTCATGATTTTAGTAGCACTTTGCATATCGGTACTGTCTATGATTATCCGTGGGATTTTGGCGAGAAAAAGTGACAAAAAATCAATGTATAGTCTGAAATGAGGTCTCCTGAAAGCGTCTGTATGTTTGAAAGAGAAGAATTCGAAAAATACTTAATTGATATTGAAAATTTTGTACCATTTTGGAGGGCATTTGTTGGGCACGGTTTTAGTAAATTAATGTCATATCAAAATAATAAAAGGAGTTTCATAATTGCAATTTTAATTATTTTCCTACTACGATTCGCGCATGCGTTAAACATCAGTATCTGTGCTTTGTACTTATCCGCGCATGCGCAAATAGCAAGAGCTGTGGTACACATATGCGCTAAATTTCTTTGTTTGCGTCTGATTTTAAACGGCGATTCAAAACTCATTAAAAGAAAATCCAACCTTTTCTGGAGAATATTAAATGCCAAAGCACTTCGTTTGTTGAGCGATAATGAAAATGTAGAGGAAAGAAACGTTCGGTTAGCGAATATCAGAGAAAGAATGACCACACTTAGGAAAGGAGAATCTCTTGTTGAGCAAAGTTACCGTCTGTCTTTAAATTTCTCTGCAATTGAATTACAGAGACATAATGAATATTATCAGAAGCAAAGTTATCATCCAGCCAATATAGTTTACAAAAAAAAAATATTATGAAGCAAGCTGAATTTCATTTTCATATCAGATGATACAGAGTTGATAAACAAATGTGGAACAGTGAGTACAATGATTTATTTGAATATTTTTAAATTTTAAAACAGCTTTTTTATTGTATATTTTTAGTGAATTGTTTCGTCTTTTAGTATAACATACTTTTAACCTTTTTTTAGCGGTATGAATACTTCTGAATGTGTGCCTTAAAAAATTGTTTTGTAGTTATTTTTGCTGATTTCTAAATATCTTTTCATGTTTGTTTGATGTTGCTTGATATGCCCATGTCATTTCGGGGGAAGGTTAGTCTTAAATTTAAAGCTAATTTTTCTCTTTGATGTTACTCTATGCGGGTACCGCTAGTGTGTTATATAACATTTTGAGATTTGAGTGATGGTTTCCAATGTTTATGGGAAATATATTGTCTTTTCATGCTGAGAACTGTTTCGTCACTAATTATAATGAAACCATGTGAATTATTTCTTAAATTACAATTTAGTGAAAATACGGTAACAGAATAGAAATTCTTTTCTCATAGACATTTTGGATAGCAATCTCTAATGAAGGAAAAAAAATGAAAATATTTTGCTGAATAATAATCGCAATTCTTACCTTCCCCAGCAATGTGTAGAATCGTTTTCGTCATTGGTGTGTGCTGGTCTGGAGCAAATCGAAAATTTTTCTAAAAAAGAATCAATTCGCTTTAAATCTCTTTTACGGTGACTTCTGGTGGGTTTCAAGTCCTGCAAATAGAAAACGTATTGAAAATTTAAATTAAAGCTTTGTTATAATCAACCGCATGGTAAAATCAATCTGGTGGATGATCTTATCTTCTGAAAACTATTTCTCTAAAACTCAATGCGAATAATGGTAGTTCCATTCAAAGCTCGGGATTACATACAAGCGTTTAGCAGGGGCCTCTCTTAGTGTTATCTCTTATCGCATTCTTCGTTCCCTGAGGACATGGTTTAGCACTGAAAACTGTGATAAGGGTGTAAGTGTGAGAAGCACCAACAAGTTAGTAATCCGGGTTTTTTAAAGTACCTTTCCCAGCTCAACTATTGTGTTATACAGATAATTTACCAGTTTAGAAAAAAAAATCCTAAATAAAAGTTTTATTTCTCTTTACCTGAAAGAACTTAGATAAAATAATTTATTATATAAAATCTGTAAATTCATATAAATAATAATGCTTTACTTTTAAATATACAAAATCAGTAAACATTAGAATTACGATTTTGGATAAAATTGCATGCGATGGAATTTTTAATTTTTTTTTACCTGTAATCAGCAGCAAAAAATATGTTGTAAACACTAATTATCTTTAAAATAAAATTTTCATCTCAGGCCTGTATAACCAATGGAATAGATGAACTTTTTGATCACTACACACTTCCGCAAACTGTTTTATTAAACTAGAAGCAATTATTTTTTTAGTCTTCATTCTTTAAAAGAACTTATTTTCATCCGATATGTTGAATTTATAGCCTAAAACTATCAAAAAATTTAACATAAATTGTAAATGGAAATTAAACTCATTCCGAGTGTGTGATAGCTGAAGACATCTCTGATGTCTCGTCAAGATCATCTAGAAAAATCAGATACAAACTTTAGAAATGATAATTAAAAAGATATTAGCTGTAATTACCAGAATATTTAGCCAATGATCGTTTAACTGTTCATTTGACTCTATATACCAGGATATTCAGCCAATGTTCGTTTGGCTGTTCAATTGACTCTATAAACCAGAATATTCGGCCAATGTTCTTTTGGCTGTTCAATTGACTCTATATACCAGAATATTCAGCCAATGATTATTTCGCTGTTCAATTGTTGTTCTTCATCTTTTATAAAATGCGAGATAAACTGGTATAAATTTGAATTTGAGCTCTTAGTTAATCAAGTTCATTATGAATTGCACGTTTTATAAGTTCCCATAATTCTAAACTACCCAATGTACCACGATGGGAACCAACATACTAAGATATTAGCTGCTATGAATTGAAATTTACAGGAATTCTTTTCACCATTTTCAACTATGAAGAATAGATGAAATCAGGTTCCTGTTTTTTAATTCTTTGGTAGGAAGTGAAATGTGGTAAATTATTTCAACTCATAATAAATCCAGTAAATAATAAACTGAACATTGTTATAAATTGCTACAAAATTTATTACTGATCGACTTTTTTTTCTCTTTCCAAAGTAAATTATTATTTATATATTTCGTAATGATGAAAAACCATCTTACTACTTTCTAATATATTTATATATGATATTCGTACCCTAATATTCTTTGCAAGCTTGCTCAAAAAAGAATCCTTTGAAGAATTCTTTTCTTCAACCATTTGTTTTATGCCATTTTCGGAGACAAATGTAGTCTCCGGACGAACGCCTGGTAGTCCATTTTCTATGACTTCTAGATCTTTCATTTGTAATAATACGAAGAATGGTTTCCTTAGTGATCTGAAATAAATATAATGAAAGCAATTTGTCAGACAATTTTATTAAATAATTTTAAAAAAGAACTCTTTTATTTAAACTGCTTTCTAGCACTAGATTCAATAATTCACTATTATAAGCAATAGAAAATGTTGAAATCCGTTTTTATCAAATTCAGTACCAGGTGGTGCCATAATCGGAATTTAATTATATTCATTGTTTAATTACATATTAAATTCTAAAAATATAAAAATAACATATTAGCATCAAGAATTACAAATGTTTGAAAATAGATAACTCCAGTTCATCGGGTTTTGAAGGAATAATCAATTAAAAATCCCATCTTTACGAAAATGAAACAACTTGATCTAAATAAAAATGTCAAAAAATGAAATGATATATGAAGCTAGAGAATGAAACATGCAAAAGAAATTGGTTACACTTTAAATTAATATAAAAAGAATCTAATTGAATTTTAGTTTAATTATATATTATTAATTATTTTTATAATTAACTTAATAACACAATATATTTTAATTTGGTATCATGTTACAAGCACTCTAAACTGGCAGGGTGTTTCACAAGTTTACTAAGATTTTTCCATAGCAAGTGTTTAGTAACAATATTTATCAATTAAGTAACAAACGAGATAATTGGTGCAGAATTTGATTAAAGATCCTTGGCTATCATTTTTCCACAAAGGGGAAACGAATGAATAACTTTGTTCAACGTTAAACAATACAAACAAAGCATGCTGTGAAAAACAATATGCTTTAAAGGCCAAGGTAAAGTATCGTCCTTTTTCACCTGTATTAAACATCTTCAAGCAAAGGATCCGAACTGTCATTTAATGAAATTGAATTCATTGTTGGACTAATTTGAGTATGAGATCCAGTATAAGAATATTTCAAACAAAATGATCTTACACTGGAATAGGTAGACTTTTTCTTTTATTATGCAATCAAAAAAGGAATAAAGTCAAATAAAGAAGTGAGAGTGATGTTCTTAAATTATATATATGCAAGAACAATTGATTATTAAAAATTATGCATTTTAAAATCAGATTTTAATAAAAACTCTTTACTTTCCTTAACACAAACCATTAGCTATTAAGAATAATCAGTCAACGAAACTGAATGCACATTTTCATGCAAGAATAATTTCATATTGAAATTAGTATTTTTACTATAAACTGAACAGATTTATCATATAATACAGTTTCAATGATGTGCTTACTAAAATTATATGTATGCCAAAGCAATAAATATAATGTATTTTATGAATTTAAATTTAAAATTTACTTCATTTTCTGTCACTATGAGCATCAATTATTAAAATTCTTAATTTCAAACAAAAATGATTTCGCATTGAAACGGTCAGAGTTTTGGCTTATGATGCAATAAACTGAACAAATTTGATACATAAAGCAAAAAAAAAAAATGTATTTACTTAAATTATATGTATGGCAAAGCAACCAATATAATATATTTTATGAATTCAAATTTCAAATAGACTTCATTTTCTTTCATTATGAGCATCAATCAATACAATTGAATTCTTAATTTCAAACAAAAATTATTTGGCATAGAAAATGATAGCGTTTCAATTTATTATGTAATAAACTGAACCACTTTGTTATATGAATCAATTAGAATGATGTACTTACTTAAATTATATATATACAACAAAGTGCTCACTGCTGCTTTTTATATCACTGTGAACGCTGCTTTTTATATCTTATACATTTTCTTAAATCGAATTTCAACTCAAATTCATTACCTTTCTAAGATCTTGTTACTTGTATCACTATAGGGTATATTATTAATACTTATTTAGTCAAAAGGTTAGCATGAAAATAGTGGAAGGCACATAAAATCGACTTTTGAGACTAACACGGCTTAGACATATTTGGAAATAACGTGGAGTATACGTCATTACTTCACAAGCATTTTCCCGTTTCCTCTGATACATATGTTTTCCTGGCGTCAATTTCCATTTCCAGAACGTCAGCAAATATAATGCATTTGCACAAATATGTCAACATCACAAAAATAGAGAAAGAGTCTTTGACTTACGTTCAAAGTGAAAGTCGTATTCAGAAACTAAAATTAAAACAAGCCGAATTTTTTAAAAAAATTCTCTGTACAAGAAAAACGTAACGAATTACTAGGAAATCAAGAAAGGAAAGAAATTAACAAAATTGAGCAATATCTTCCCCCTCGAAATATGCTTTAAAAATTATAAAAAGAGTTGAAATTCGAATGATTTATATAATTTTTCTAATTTTAATCCATCTTTTTATGACAGCATTAGCTATTAAGTACTAAATGCTTAAAATAATAAGAATTCATTTTAACAAATTCGATCTATAACTTCCAGTCTCATATTCTTTTCAAAGTTAACAAAAAAATAAGTGAAATAAACTTCGATATGCCCTTTTGAGCTACTAATCATGACCATAATCTTCACACATCATGTTGTCATAAATTATAACAATTCGATATAAATGCTTGGAAAAAAATTATGTTTAAAGGTATGGTTATTTATGGTTTTATTTATGAAAACTCACAGCAAAACTAAGTTTCAAAACTAGAATGCAATTTGTAACTAAAGAAATAGCAAGAATATAAAAAATAATAGAAATTAAGAAGTCTTTTTGAAAATATTATAATTGTTTAGAAAACACTCTAAATGTTAAAAAAATAACTCCAACTGTTAAAAAATACTCTAAATATCTGCAGTTTCTTGAACTTTTTATGCGCCATTTCACTTGTCACCACATGTTACTTGGAATCTTGATTTATGGGAGAACTTCGGCCCTACGAACCTAGCTATAACCACACAACTACACCGCCCCGTCTAATTAAAGACATTGGGTTTGAATTTGAATAACTGTTCTACCGCGGCAACAATAGCAGGAACTAATGTTGAATCCTAAGAGCCCTCACCGGTCACTATACAACCCTTCCCATGGGATGCACTTTCTGTCATCGATAGGAATTTGGCAGCAAATTCTGTTTCCACTCGATCCGACATGGTGGGGGCTAGAACCAGCCACCAAGTCTGAAGTTTCTCATCTTCATACCTGAGGTAACCCCGGTCGACGCGAACCTAACCATAATGCTGATAAAAATACTCGAGGATTAGCAGTATATTATTAATATTTCTCTTGACATACTGTCCACAAAATATATGAAAAATTACAATCACGAGCCTGGTCAACTGTCACAATTCAGGTGGTTAACAATGATAAAGTATTCAGATTGTATTTAAAAGAAAAAAGAATGTTTTGAAGGGGTTTATGTGTCTCCATTTGATATTTCTATTAAATATTGAAACTATGAAATACTTCACAGAGTCCCAAAACACCTGAGTAAAGCAATTGAAACACCTTTTAGAAAATTTACTTGCATTTGCCGATCGTGAGAATGAATGTAACGCACCTTTCATGCGTGTGTGTAGCTACACTGGGATATGTTATTGATAAGGATGTTAGATGATAGAAAAGGCTTTAGAGAAAAAAAAATAGAGAGAAGGCTTTAGAGAAAAAAAAATAGAGAGAAGGCTTTAGGCTTTACACAAATATTGAAGATGAGGTCGCTCATCGCAAACAGTAAAAGAATAAGAAATTTCAGGCTGCCCAAATTTAATGTACTGAAATCATTTAAATGAATACTTGCGGTTTAAATATTTTCCATTTTACATGATTGATGATAAAATCAATTCACTTATTCGATCTGGTGTTGATTAGAATAGGTTAAGAAAAGATGCTGGGGTTTGACTATTTTTCCGTGGTAACAAAATATTGTTGGCAATAAAATCAAATCAATAAGCATTCATTTATTCAGTCTGGTGCAGATTCGAACGGAAAAAGAAAAGACGCTGTGGCTTATCTATTTTCCAACTGTAAAAAGACATTGATGATGATGAAGTCAATTTACTTTTTGTCTGGTGCAGCATTTGAATTCTACGAGAAAGCTTTGTCAGATTCGCATCAGAAGCAAAAAGGAGTCCCGGGGACACAAATGGACTACACTGGACTAAATTGCGTGTAAATCAGAAATTGCTATAAGGTTATTTATAAAAATTTGGAAAAAGAAAAAAAATACTAAATTGTAGTAATCTACAAAAAAAAAAAAACTTCCATTATAGTAGTAGATAAAAAGAAGCTAAAAAATGGGTTGCATTTTCATGTATAATTTTCTTTTTTTGGAATGATGATGCTTACATTGATATTCTAATCATCGTTCTTAATTGATGAATCGCATTCACCAAAACGAATTTTATTTATTTATTTATTGTAACTACTGAACATATTTGTGCGCAGGGTCTCATGATATAAGGGTCAGTTCTAATCAGAAGTATCATGAAAAATTGTTTTTGTTGTTGTGACTTATGGCAATTTATAAGCCCACTGACAGTTATCTGTCAGCTATTTAAGCAGAGAGTGCGTCTCTTGTTTTTTCAGTGTCGCCAACTAGAGCCAAGAGTGCAACTTAGCTACTTCATGCTTCACACTCGCTTAGACAACTTATTACTTGGAGACACATCTCACAGATAGAAAACAGAAGAAGAACAACCATGCCGGAACCGGGATTGGAACCCGGAACAGCCAGAACAGGATGCCAGTTCATGAAAAGATAACGTAATCGAGTCCAGGACTGGCATTACAACATTATGCGTGAAGACTTGTCTGTAACAGCAATATTTGTCCTTGTTGCGAACAGAACGAATAAAATGCCACGTAAGAAATTTAATAGCAATAAAAATGTTTGAATACCTGAAGTTTCATTTCAGATAAGTAGTTTTTGCAACCTTCTGTATTCTTACAATTCACTCTTTAATAAGAAATAATGCTCTACTTTTCGAACTTCGTTTTACAAAGGGTGTCAAAATATGAAGAAATAAACGAAGCTGTATTTTCTAGAGCTTAGTAGTTCTTTACTTATCGATGAATTACAAACTATTGTAATTCATCGATTCGATGATACGTGAATGTGACAGTGATGATTTAGTACTGAAAATGACATTATGAAATAATTTCAATCATTTCTTTTTAACTTTGGAGCGATCAGAAATTATAGACTAATTTGGAAAAAACAACACTGCTTATTTAAAGTTGAGTACTTAACAGCTAAT
This sequence comes from Argiope argentata, assembly GCA_026289955.1. NCBI lineage: Eukaryota > Metazoa > Arthropoda > Arachnida > Araneae > Araneidae > Argiope > Argiope argentata. The sequence goes on along the minus strand of JAOUZG010020776.1, from coordinate 2,277,536 downwards.
GATATAAGAAAAATATACAGTTAAATTTTATTTCCAAAATTTACCTAAGTATTAAACATTTTGCTTCTTAGGGCAGAATCAAAAATTTCAGAAACATACAAAAAAATCAAAGTAAATTACATTTGATATGGTTCTCCAAAGCCTAAAGCTAATTTCTGAAGCATGTGTTGTTGTATTGTGATTAATGGCACTTGTCATGGACAAGCCCCCTTCTGATACCGCAGCAGATTTAAGCCGAAAGGAGCGTCTCTTGTTTTTGAAGTAGCGCTAACTAGAGCCAAGAGTACGACTTAGCTACACACTCACCACATCTGCTTGCACAGCCCCTTTTTACAGTGGGGCACAGTCACACATCTCACAGATAGAACACAGAAGAACAACCATGCCCAATCTGGGACTCGAACCCGGGACTCCCAGAACACGAGGAAGAGCGCTACCTCTGTGCCAGAAAGCCGGCATTTCTCGAGTATATGTATAAATATAATATTTGATGTTTTGTTGTTATGTTAAACTTTTAATTCAGCGCTGTTGTTTTTATTGTAAGAATCGGAATGAACATAAATGGTAATGACAAAAACCAGTTTTTAAAAATATTTATGGCAAAGCTAAATTAAACTGCATTTTACAGGAAAAGACATTTAATCAACAAAACCTTATTCATGTTTTGAAAAGCAAATTTTTCTTTTGAAAAATTTAATGGTACGAGGATAACATTCTTCCGTCAGCAAAAGAAATGGAAGATGAAAATAGTGGTCCGTTTCCTCCTCCAATGGAAAAATCCATTTCCTGCGGAACAGGAAACGGATAGTCAGTTTCATTCACTGAATGTGAAATTGTTTATTGCTCATCATTATTGCGACGCTTATTTTATTCTTTTTGTTTTCTTCCGGACCTCTAATTTTTAACTATTTATTATATTTCCTTATTTATTTTTCTTCTTTCTTGTCTTATTAATTTTCCATTATTAATTAAGTTTATTCAATGGATATATAAATAGAAAAATAGGTATGCAATTTCTGATTAAAATTAGTGATATGGTAAATATCTTTCAGAAATATTTTACTAATTTAAACTTGTAGTAGTTTCTAAAAATTGTTTTTTCTAATTTAATCCCTCATTATTGTAAAAAAAAATTATTATTCATTAATAAATCTTATTAGGATAACTGCATTTTAAAAAGAAAATAACCTAATCCTATAAGAGGCAAATTAGAAAATAATGTTATTTTTGTGGTAACATTTTATGTATGTCTATTGAACAGAATTAGAAGAAAAAAAGAAACTAATAACAGATTGAAATTGCATTCAAAATTATATGAACCTTAATGCACCTTTCATAAACTGATTTTTATTTGCGAAATGATGTAAAAAAATAACATTTCATCCAAAAAAAATTAATTTTAGAAATAACGAGCTTTGAGGAAAAAAAAATCTTTATCTTATATTTTTAAACAAAAGTTGTCACATTCAAAATAAAGACATTTTTAAGAGTTATTAACAAACTTGAAAATATTTAACTTTTGTAAAAAGCTTTCAAAAACTTCCTTTATATTCGCCTGAAAAATTCTTACTAAGCAAATTATCTTTAAATTATTTTATCGAATTAACTTTTTCACTTAATTTAAATGCTTCAAATTGGTTTTGGTAAAAAAATTTACTTACAATTTTATGTTTTTATTATGTCTACGTAAAATGATTAAATCATTAAAATTATAAAATAAGAAGGCAGTATTGTTAATCATTAATTGAAATCTGTGCTACACGATTTTAAAACAACGGCATGCGAAGGAATATAAGCAATATGTTTAGCTAAAAACAGTTATCTCTTAGTCTTACTGGCTTCTTGGCTGTTCTAGGTTCATAGAATTTATTTTAATAGTGGAGGCCCCGACTTGGTAATCTTAACTATGCCATTGCGTTCCCCCTTTCTTGTTTACTTTTGATATTTCATCACTTTAAAGAAATCTGATTATGTGACAAACATGAAAATGCAATATTTTACCAAGAAACAGTTTCTCTTTAATTTAGTTTACGCTTAACTTAAACCATTTTTAAACTAATATTTAGATAGATAAGATATATTTCTATTGTTGGTGAATTATTATTATGTGCACTGTATTATATTTGGCATATTATTATATATATTAGATACATTTTCGGGTGTATTTTTCAAAAAAAAAAAAAAAAAAAGAATGTGCAAAAGCACAATTTTTTTAATGGTATGAATATTTGCGGTCTGAGAACATTTCATGAATTTATTACTTATCTGATTTATTTACATCCAATATTTTATTGATATACTTCCTTCGCTCTTTTTTTAAACCATAGACAGGTGTATAGATAAATTCAATACTATCATTATATTCGTTTTCTATGGCCTCATATAAATGCAAGGACTGTCAAGGCTGTAATATTCAGCCCAAATCCCAACAAGAACCCCGAGTATTGTATTCTTGTTTAACATAAGAAAGAAAATTGAGGCACTGCTATTTTGTCCTTGAACATATCCGGGGAAGTTTTGTCCTTGAAGTACTAGGGGACTGATAACTCCAAACGGGTGGGGGGTTGGGAATTCAAGACCTCCCTTCAGTTCTAAGTAGTAGACAGTCTAGCTCAGTGGAGAAATCTCAACTTCGGTGTCGAAACTGTCTGGCTGAAGGGGCATTGTTATGGAAAGGAGGAATAGAATGGGGCAGGGTGTAGGGAGGGTAAGCAGGGGACTCCTTCACAGAAAAGTATAAAATAGAAAAGCAGATGGTGGTGAAGTAATAGGGTTGTAATAAATATGATTACATTGAACTCGATGTAGTTTTTCTACTTCCCCGTTGCTTCTGCATACGGGAAGTAGAAATCCTTCTTACGGACCATCTATCAACTTATACGAGTCAGAGTATAAGAATACAAATACTTAAAGTCAATTTTATTGATTAAATTAAGCTTTAAAAGTCATTTAAGCTGCCCTCACCAAAGCTACAATTATGAGGGTTAAACTCAACAGCTTAATTGCACCATGGAGTAAGCTCTCGATTAAAATCAAATTTCTGCTCTATAAAGTTATTTTAAGACCAATATTATTGTATGGGTTCCATGTTTGGGAAAGAGCGGCACTTCAGCTCAAAACATTACAAAGTTGCAAGTTTTTCGGAATAAGCATCTGAAAAAGATTGTCAATGCCCTCTGGTACATTAGAAGGAAAATACTTCATGATGACCAAATTGAACTTGTTTCGGAATTTACCAAAAGAACATCAACTAAGTTCTTCGAAAAATTACTCCAGAATCATAACAACTTACTTCAGATGCCAGCATATGACTGCCAGCTATGCCCAGCTCTAGGAAAAGATCTAGGGCTGCAATTGAGAATTACTAAAATTTCCCGCCAGTAAAAAGACTGAGAATTTAGTAACTCTGTTGCCAATCTAGTGGAATAAAATCTCCTGACATTATTCTCGTTTTAGCCTTAGAGAGCTACGATGAGCTAAACGTGTGAAATTTGTTCGAATTTTTCGAAAAATAATAATAAATAGTAAAAGGCACTTGCAACGTAATTCCAACGTTGCTCTATCCCCAGGATAAATGCAATTCAGTTCACAGTTCTAGCATCTAAAATGTAATCTTTTTTCAAATGTTGAATTACGCTTATCGATGAGCTGATCGTCTGTCGGTCTGCGATTCCACAGGCGTGTGTATACAAGGCTTAGATGTATGAAATTTGATATGAGATCCTGTGACTTTAATTGTAGTTTCATACCAAATTTTGCTTTCAGTCAATCGGAAAAAAGTCTTCCAAAACGCATATCTGGTTCTTTCCAGTGTATCAACAGTATCTCAGTGATTAATCGTTCATGATCAGACGCTATTAAGGTATTTCCTAACTATTGTTCTTCAAACGCACACAAGTAATAATGCACAAATATGTTTATTAGAAAATATGCGTAAAAATTTTGGGGACGTCACATCTCCTGGTTTGAGGACGTATTTTGCTATATTTCGTTATTTGTTTCTAGTAAAATGATAATAAACTGGCTCGACTCCATCCTTGATCTAAATCGCAATCTATTTATATTTCTTTATAACATTTCTTATTTACACTTTCCAAAAAGCATGGCATATTTCTTATGATTAACCTCTTAACCGGGTGATTAAATTAACTTGTTTGGCAATGAGACATTTCGTCCACGCAGTTAACAGGTTAAACAGCTATTCATTTTTTTTATCACCTTGCTTGATGAAATGGTTACCATTAAGAACAGAGTCTCTGAAGCATCAGCATAAAAAGCATACGGTTATAGCAATTTTATGTTAGATGGAAATTTATCACTGTTCTTGAAGTGACAAATAATTGCCTTTATTTAAATCAACCCAATATTGTTAAATTTTTAGGTGTTAAAATATCGTCAAAAAATGTATCTCAACGAACAAAATTATTTAAGCTATTCAGAAAGGGGCTCTAATTATTAAATAATTAAGATAAGACGAGAAAACAGGTATCCATACACAATATAAGTTTATTTTAGGTTTGAATGTTGGTGTCACCATACTTGTCTTTTTTTTAATACTATTATCATAGTCTTCCGTAGACTTTTTCCCACTTATGATTTATTCTTAACTTATGATGAAATTTTTGAAATCCCCGCTGGTTTGTAAGTGGAATTAGTTTAAGCATTTGCACTCGAAATTCTCACTTTTGTTTGGGGTAAATGGGAGTCTTTGAGTGAGCATCAGCTTTTTATGGTACACAATTTTTAGCGGTAATCTCAATACCATTAATATTAGTGTTTGTGAATGCTTTTTTTTTCAATATTATTATTCGTTTCAAAATTATTCATCCTTCTCTTTCTAATTTAGAAGGACAAAATCAAAATTTATTCATACTTATGAAGTCGAAAGGTTTTTCTTTTGAGAAAACTCTAAAGCTGAATGATTAAAAATAATATAAAGCTAGGAAAGAAAAATTAAAATCATTGTTTTATATTTAATATCCGATTGAATAAGAATGATTTTTCTTGAAATGAGTGGAAAATATTACTTTTTCTCTGCGTCCATGTTTATGTCATTACACAATCCTGAAAAATTTCAAAATCAGAAATAAGTACACTTAGCAATTATGCGCTTCTAATCCAGAAAATTTTCAGTACTACTTTAATTTATTTATTTTATTTATTTATTTATGCTAGTGAGGAACTTATGTCATTTTTTTTTTGTTCAAAATATTATGCGTTTTCTTATTATTTTAATAAGATCTGCTTTTTGTTGATGTTGTTGAAGCAATTGCAAAAATATGTGCTATTGCTGATTCTCAGGAAAATAAAAGTGCCCGATTCAAACTCCGAATACCTGAAATTACTTCATCAGTCTTAGTAACCAATTGCAGGCCGTGTGTAATCTAATCTGTTTCAGAACGCTTCTGCTTACCTGAGAATGACAGATAATTTCCCTACCCCTTTCCCCCAGCCTTAAATGCTCCACTGTTGGTCAAACAGCGTTATCTCACTTGAATAGACGATTGGCAAAAGAAAGGAATTTCAAACTTTTTCGAACAACGTCGCCAATTTCTGATCAAACAGTGGACAGACAACAGGTGTGGACGCATTTCTGCCGAAGTATTTTTCCAGTAATATCATGCCACCTTTTCTTTCGTATTTAGAATTTAGAGGAAGGACTGGAAGAGTTACATCAGAGCTGGTTTTCTTACAGGTAAATATAATGTATTTCTTATAAGCATTTGTTGCATAATGCATGCATGTATAAGCAAGCATTACGTCAAGTGTATGTGACTCACTTGAAAGATGAACGTTGGAGATTAAAATTAAAATTTTAAAAAACACATAAGGGCCGATAATCATGTAGTTTAAGGATAAAAATTTTATTGTTAATATTGTTTTATTAATCAAGAAAAAAATATGAATCGATATTTTTTTAACATTTTAAAATTTCTACCTTATTTGATAATGTTATCAATTTGCAGATTCCCCATTTTTTGAAAAAGCCGTTCTGTACTATTTTAACAAATAAAAATTAAAACTTAAAATATCCTAATCTTAGACTGCTTAATCTCTTCGATATCTTAAAAATTGTTAGTTAAAAATAAAACAAAAACAATGTCAAATTTTTCCATTTTATACACATCTATTCAAACTAATCAAGTACAATCTAATTATAGAAACTAGGATGCGATGTGGCTTAGTGGGTTGTTTGATCCACATCCATACAATTAAATTCTGTAAATATTCGTGCATATTAAGAAATTATGATGTTTATACTTATCGTTAAATCATTTCTTATAAAAAAATTCTTGAAAATTTAATAGTTTTATAATTAAATTCCATACTTGATCTGAAATATAAATAAACTTAATTTCATTTTTTCCAATTTTTTTAAGAGTATCTTCAAACTCTGGAACTAATTTTTTTCCCGAGAAAAATATTACACTTACAAATGACGTAATTTTAATTAGTTATCAGAAAATTACAGCAAACCAGCAATTTTGTAATTAAACAATGAGCGATTATGTAAAGATTAACATCTATTTAAGCACTTGGCTTTTCTCTCAAGATACAAAAATACGTCAGTCTGTAACCAGTGTGAACCGGAAAGATATTGCTGTTGATTGAAAGTTTTTGTTAATAATAAATGAAATATCAACAGCAATCTTCGACTCCAATAGTGTACTTACCTCTGAGCGGCTAAGTGTTGCAAGGGACATTGTTGCAGGAAATTCTTTTTATTCTCCTTTTTATTAATATATTACCATACTTCCATACTTCCAGTGAGTGAAAGTCCAGAATTTTTGCTTTAGAATTTGCAAGTTTATGATGAAAAGGCGAAATATTTTTCAAATTAAATTTTACTAATTATTAATTCTGATATGATGAATAAAACTCGCGTAGCCAAAATTGATATCAATATAATTTTATCAAAGCTTTAGCTCTAGATCTTCATCAGCAAACGCATAAAATAATTGAAGGGAAGTAGAAGATATTCCTAGGACTTTCAAGGAAAATTTTGAAGAAAAAAAATCTGTAAAGTTTAGTACGTTTTTTATTATTATAAGATCCTATTTAATTAAAGGTTTTAATTGTATTACTAATAGAAATAAGTATTTAAATCTATATCTCTTTCCATCTAATTGTCATAAAATTCAGGAACAATAAATATATTAGACATATGGAAACGGATCTAAACATTAAAACATGTTTAAATTTAAGCCATTTGAAAAATGGGGTTTGTCTCAAATGAGTGAAATGCTATGAGTAAAATTCCTCATACTTATAAAGAGTTTTGATTTCCTCCGCAAGAGAAAATATTTGGCATCATGTCTCAAATTAACATTATTAAAAATATTAAGCTTCGCACATTAATTTACATTTTATAACAATTTTATTAGATAAATATTAGCAATTCAAATAATTATTTTTATAACCATTCTTCGCCATATTTGATATCAAATATTTTCTTCCTAAATTCCAATTTTATCTACTCCACTAGCAAGTTGTGGATTTCAGTCAGTCTAGCAAAGAGATATGCGGTTGTAATTCTGCAAGATTGGTTAGAGAAAGCGTCGATTGCATCTACTACCTCCTTACATCTCATTATTTTTCTTCTCACAAACATAATCCGTTTTTCATAAAAACTTATAGGGAAAAGTTAGACACACCTATTTGAAATAATTAAACTTCATTTCATTGGAATATTGAGGATATGTCAAACCACCTAACATTTATTATTATTATTATTATTCAACTGTGTTCAAATATAATAGAGCGAAATCTTAGGTAGGAGGGTCTGTCCCCACCGGGTTCGCTGTGACGTCACGATTAGGAACGAGCTATTGGCCAGGTAAGCCATGACCTGCAAACGAAGGTCGTAGGGGATGTCTGAGTTCGCTGACATCTTGTTTTTCAGTATTGTATCGCTAAATAAACATCCAAAACCAGTGGCCTGGTAGCCAAGTTGTTAAGGTACCGGTGAGACAGAATCCTGAGGGGTAACATTTGTAGCCCCAAGGGGTGATGTCAGTTCGATTCTGAGGAGGTCTAACGAGGCTTACTATGCCACTTTTGCGCAATGTTACTTTTGACTTTAAAAAAGAATTGCACCAAAAAAAGTAAATTTTGATTATTTTTTCGCTTCGGTTTAGTTTCGATTGCAATTAAATCATTGATTTAGTCGATTTTTAATACGACATATCACCATGA